>VYZW01057715.1:0-77424 GCA_013401315.1 Balaeniceps rex | reverse complement strand
AAAAAAAAAAAAAAAAAAGATTATTTTATTTACATTTCATGACCATGAAATCAATATAATGACCAGAGGAATGTATGCAGCTGATAGAGATATGACAGCAAGCTGCACAGAACAATATGACTCACATAATTTGTGGGAATGAGAAGTAGCTAATAATTACAGCAACTGACAGCTGAAACAGTTAAAGGAGTTATCAAACCAAATATTTTATAAAAGTTAATAAGGACCTCATTGTTTCTGAGGTTTTTCCAACGTATATAATACTTGTTCAACACACACTGCAGGAAATCACACTGGCTTGACCATCCGTATGGTTTGCTTTCTGCAGCCAATGGTTTTCCCTGGCAGCTTTAAGTAAGGGGAATTCACGTCTTATGTAAGGTAGAAAGCCATAAGAGCAGATACAGTCTTTCAAGCTCAAACTGTAGTCAGCCCTCATACTCTACAGATATCCTTTTAAAAATATAAGATACAAAATGCAAAAAAGTAATTGGCAGTGGTCCAACATCCCTTTTCACATCACCTGAACCTCATCTGCCTTATAAGAAAGAATTATTTTAAAGATAGAGAAATAGATATCCTCCCTCACCAGGTGAAAGCTAAGTACTCCTGAAAACATGAAGAAAAAACATCAGGGATTTTGTGTTTTCCTGTAAAGAATTTGTTGCTTCATATACAGAGCAACAAACTTATATAAACCAGCAGTCTGTCCTGGCTGAGGAATCCCAGACTTGGTGCTTACAGCTTTAGATTTAAACTCACTTCAGGTAAAGCAATTCTGAAGCATTATCTGAAACATTCCTCATCTTGGTTTTTTTTTTTCCTAGCATGTTGTTGTTGTTGTTGTTGTCAGCTTTATTGATTTTCTGATTTTAGAAATCCCAGTACTGTGCTCTGATCCTTACACAGCTGCTTTGCATACTAAGATTAAATCTTAAAGAGGAAGCTGGTTTAATTGCTATTGCTCTCACCTGTGCCATGCTATAATTTTCTAAATTGGTCTGAAAGCTCGCTGGTCTGAAAGCAAATAGCCTATATTATTATCACATTACCCTTAACCTTTATTTTTCCATAGATTTTATCATAGCAATTCCAGGCAGATAGTGCTTGTAAGAGAATAACACACAGCACCATGCAGCAAAATAAATAGGCTAAAATTTGGGAATCATTGTGCTGGAATGGAAACTTAAGGCTGCTTTGGATCCTGGACATCTGCATTTTGGCATAGGTTTCCAGCGTGGTCTAAGAGCTGTCACCTGCAAACCTATTTCCAAAACTGCTCAAACTGGAGGGTCAATATTACTGAATGCTTTTTCGTTGCCTAATTGCAAGATTGAAGATGAAATAAGGAACTAAAGGACTAGATGACCACTGTCTGCGCTTTCATTATCTGTATATTCAGTGCTACTATATTGCTCAGACCATAGCAGTATCTCAGTTTTGTACTTTTGTGTTCATTGTAAGCTGTGCGTTACATTTACTTGATTCCCTTTGTTCATTCCTATTAAAAAAAAAAAATCTTTTTTTGTTGGCAGCCTACTCCTCTCCCTGTGTTTGGAGCTGTTGGAGATGATTTACTCAGACTATACTATTGTAAGTATAGGAAACCTCGTGCCTGTGGGTCAAGCAGAGCACAAGACAACAGAAAAAAATAAGAAGAGTCGTCTAGATTGATGATAGAATTTGTAGTTTTCCAGAAAATCTGATGCTTCCACCAGGTCCCAAAATCAAAGGAACTTCATTTCTTCTTAAAATCACCCCCACATCTGCCTTCTTTCTCAGGCTTTATCTTATATTTACAGCAATCTTCTCCAGTAACCATTTCTTAGAACCTAAAACCCCTGCTTGCTTGTCCTGTCAGCCACTCAGTAAAGCAAAACAAGTCATTGTGCCTGAAAGCTGGACTTGGTTGTGTAACTGTGTGGTTGCCGCAGGAGAGAGGAGAGCATAGGTGTTTGATTCAGTTCCGGACTGAGATAGCTACGCTTGGGTGTCTGAAAATACATATCTGAGTTTCTGTTACGGTCAGCAGACATATTTGGTGGAGCCTGGAGATCTATCCATGCATTTACCTTTCCATAAATGCTTTCATTTCATCAACTGAGCAGTTCTGTCATCTCTTTGCAGTATTGTCTAGCTGTCTTTTGAGGGCACTGGGAGTTTAGAAACCCCACTGATATGGAGACCCTGTATTCAGCCACCACTGTGTGTTCCAGTTTCCATTGGCACCAAGGTGACTTTCGTCTATTTTTTTGCCTTTTCCACCCTCCTCAGTTAATCCCCTTTCAGCAAAATTCACCCTGCTCCCAGGGAGAATTCATATTCAGTGACCTCAGTCTACTCATCTCCCATTTACATCCTGAATACCTAGTCTCATCTTTAAGTATTTAATGGCAAAATGCAGCTCTCGTTATATGGATTTCCTCTCCTATGGATAGGTTTGGTTACATTTTCTAGCTATAGTGCAACAAAATGTGGTGATTAAATAATTATGCACACAAATAATTCTGAAGCTGAAGAATTCTTCCCCACCACTAAATGACATTTTCTCAAAGCTCAGGAATAATTACACTACTGCAATCTTACCAGCATCTTTCATCTTAAAAAGAAAACAGAACTAATGCTCTTTAATGCATGAGTGTTGCTCTCCTCAATAAAACCTGAGGGTATGTGAAATTGCAGCCTAAGGTGTAACTGCAGCCTGCACGTCTGTGTATAATTTACTTTTGTATAAAATCTGGCCAATGTACACCTCTCAGGCTGCAGACAACATCCCTATCACCCAAGCATGTTTTCCAGGTCAGAGCCACCTTGCTTGATCAGCAATAGGGCTGTAGGACTCTAAGGGCTACTGGGTCATCTGAAGTCCCCAGGTGTGGGAAGAGATGATGTAGCAGCATTGATAAGGCTGCTGGGTGGCTCCATAAATCAGCCCAGCCCTGCCCTTCCCCACCTCACCCCGCCCCATAAGACCCAGTTTCTGAGGAAGAGGAGGAGGCGGCAGTGGCTTGTATCTTCTTCTTTGTGTCTGAGTTACTGCAAAGAGGTGAAGGACCTAAGTAAGAACTAAGAGGATTGTAAAGGTGAGAAAGACATGGTGATGTGTGCTCACTGGAGTGGCAATTGTGTATTCAGACAAAGACAGCCTGGAATAGCGCTTTTGTCCTATGACAAAGGCGGAGAAAGGGATGTGGGATTAGCTGGGCCTTCTTCAAATGCAAGTATGGTAGAGATGTGTATAGACCTGTTTCTTAGTAAGGTGAATGCTCATGAGTCCAAGTTTTGGGTTATTTAGAGTAGAGCATCTTGGAAGTTCCACCCTTGCAAATAATCCATTTTTAATACTTTGTTAGTGCTCATGGTATGTGCTGATACTGCCAGAGTGGATTCATATTCCTGTATTGCCTCATGGCTCACAGAGGTGTGGTGCTAATATCCAATTTAATAATCCATTAATTCTAAATCTATTAATTAAATCTTCATTCTGGTTCATTATCTAATTAAGCCTGCTAATCTCAGCAAGAAAAACTGGCAGCTGACTTTAAGTTCCTTCAAGGCTATTAGAATAAAAGAGTGCTGATCTGGTGACACAGCACCCTGTTAAATGAATTTATAGTTGAGCTTAAAGACAGAGAAGGCTCTTCTCACAAAAGGAAAATGGAAAGCAGAGCTCTGCTATCCAGAGGAAATATCTGAATTATGGTGCCAGGTCCTCTTCTGCTGCAAATATCTGTATAGCACTGCTTCTTCCAACCCAGGTCAACAAGGCTAAAACTTCAGCTTGAGTAGAAAGCTGTCACAAAGGCCAGTGCACTGCTACCTTGCTCCTGGTAACTCGTGTCACAACTTGAAAAGGGCTTTAAACGGTAAAAACGGCACCTTTTCTGGGTATCCCATGCAGGATCCATTCTTCTCAGGCAGCAGAGTGGCGCAGCGGAAGCGTGCTGGGCCCATAACCCAGAGGTCGATGGATCGAAACCATCCTCTGCTAGCAGCAATTTTTAAGCATTAGAACAGGCTGCCCAAGAGAGGTGGTGGAGTAACCATCCCTGGAGGTATTCAAAAAACATGTAGACGTGGCACTTCGGGACACGGTATCGTAGGCATGGTGATGCTAGGGGTCTTTTCCAACCTTAATGATTCTATGATTCCCCTTCTCCTCTGTCCCATGCCTTGGTCTCCCTACCCCCATCGTAAATTTGGCTAGCATGTGATATTGGAATTATAATGACAGATTATAAGTAATAAGATTAATAATAATTAGGTGTGTCTAAGTTTTAGATCCACCCTTATGTATAGAGTGTCCTTAGACAGGTTAGGTGGCTTTTGGGCATTAGTTATCCCGTAACAAGATGATAATTGTCTGTGCCACACGGATGTAAAGAGAAAGAAGGTTTGCGAGAAGATGTGGGATGTTATAATGACAATGAAATGTGGCATCCTTTATAATGACTGAAACAGCAGAGGAAGGTGGAGGAACAGCTGGGTTCCCACATGCGAGGCAATAGGGGTGGAAAGCACTGAAACAAGCAGTGTAAGAGAAACAGGTGAAATGCGTTTGTGGGAGGTTGTTAAATGGCAGGCAAAGGAGGAAGGACCAAGAGTGAAGGCCAAATTGGCAGAACGATGCAGTATTATCAAAAATACTGGGGTTTTTTTCTAGGTTGTTAATCAAAACATCTCAAGATATGGTTTAGACAGATGAGTAGAGAATATTGAGGGTTCTTTGAAAATGCAATGTGTCAATGCACACTGAATGAAACAACATGCCTGTATTTTGGACAGCAGAGGACTGTGGTGCACAGTATGGATATTATGGACAAATTTCTCTGAAAGGGATCAAGCTCTAAGTTCCTAGGCTGAAAGGCTGATGGCTCTTCCCTAAAAAGCCTCAGCAAGGCTCTTGGAGGACAGACTACCTTGTGCAAGCTGCTTCATTCTCAAGAAGAACCAATTTAGTGGCTTTCAGGCATGTAATTATTTTTTTTTTAAAAAAAAAAAGGAATACTTGGCAAGGCACCTTCAGCAGGTGAAAATCAGTTCCTGAAACCCCTCGTGCAACCAGATTATTGTTAAACTCCTCAAACTGCCGGACTGGATGGGGTGCAGATACTGAGTCAAGACTGGGGCTTTTGGACTGGAGGTTCCTGAGAGCTCCACCCTGTTGATGACCTCATTACCAAATTTTTCACAACACTTTTTGGGTGAACCAGTCAATCAACAGAGCTTATATCTCTGCCCTGCCTCCCAGCTTATCTAGGGCGTGACACCGAGACAGTTCACAGGCTAATCTTCCAAGATATAGTAATTACATCTTCATATGGGATTGATAAAGTAGGGCACATGCTAATGTCTGCAAGATTAGCAAGCAGACTTATAGGAGTTCCCATACTGTAAAGGGGAAAATTTAAATATATGTACACACCAAATATTTGAGGGGCTCATTTTAGAAAGAGCAAATTTACAGGGGGCAGGGAGCATGCAGGGGCTGCTCATCTCCTGGGCAGTGTCCAGGTGAGCTGGCTGAGCAGACAGCAGAGCACAGCGAAGGTGAAAGCCTAGAGGCCGCAGCAGACGGATGGGCAAACTGTCTTCTCAGGGGCTGGTAGCTTCCCAGGGAGACTGGCAGGAATCCAGGCTGCTTAGCGTGTTTTCATATGATGTCTTAACATTGCTGTAAAGTTTTCTGCAATCCCTTTTCTCTTTGAGGAAGTCTCTGGGAAAGCAACTGCATCTGGATGTGGCTGCATGGGCTCCTTGCAGAATAAGGTGCACACCCTGGTGTTCGTGGGCATCTGCCTCCACAGGTGAGGACAAATTGTTAAATCGCAGTTCTCAAGGCTCACCAGCCCAGCAATGGGGAATTAGAGTTTAGCCAGCTTTCACGTTTCAGTTTTAGGGACAACTTTACCTATGAATTTTACTTCACTTCTGTTAAACTGGGTTTTTAGCTTGTGAAGACTGGCAGAGGTGCCCAATCATAACTGCACTAATAGTCTTCTTGGGACCAAAAGGACAATGCTTTCACTTAAAATGTGTGGAAACCTTTAGAGGAATAGAAGCTTAGAATTTGAGGGCAGGTGGGGGGAAGAGGGGAGCAGGGAGTAGCTGGGGTCTTTTCCTGAACTGAAGTAAGGAAATAAGGAAAATTAAAAAAATTAAAAAAAAAAAACCTGAAATAAGGAAAACTTCTCAGAGTGTCACTCCTTTTCATCTAGTTACTGCTTTTCAGCTGACACATCAAGTCACGAACTCGCAAAACCACAAGCTGTACTTAACAGGATGGGAACAAGTGAAAGCTGTGAGATGAAAGTGAAAATGAGAGAGTCTTGTGCAAACGCATGTGAACAGAGCTGAGGAGTGCAAGAGGCAGTTGATTATTTTCTCACTTCATGGGTGAGCAGGACTGACAGATTTGGGTTTGATGTTTGCCAGCTAAATTTCACCGGTAGGTACCTGAAACTCAGGAGTAGAAGAGAAAGAAAACAAGAAAACCACTGTGACAGTGCAGAATAATTTTAATGGGAAGGGAGAGGACAGAACAAGACTGCTAGAATAAATAACAGCGTAAAGGACACAGTTCCAGATGCAGATTCTATAATTCATATACTGCATTAACTTCTATACGCAAGTGATACATTTCATCAAATACGTTTTTCCCTTTTCTTAAATAAAATTAAATATAACGAGACGATCCATTTCTTTTCCCTCACACTTCTTTCCTGCAGTGCAACGGAAAGCCACAAACAACTGATGCATGGGTATATATACTTATCAAAAGGAAAAGTGAATTTCCTGGTGACTAATACTCTAAAATGCTAAGACCAGTCTAATTAGGTCTAGCAGTGAAAGAGTTTGTCATGGCTCAACTGACCACTTTTGTGGTGTTCTTGAAACAGCTGCTGCCTTCATTTTTTTCTGGAAAGCAATGGGAAAAGAACAAATTGTTCCTGAGAATCAGATACTGTATGTTTCAAAGGTCAGGTTAACACAGATTAGGATAGAGGGCATTTCATTACTCTAATCACCTGCCTGAGAATGTACCTGAGGAAAAAACTATTAACTTAAGGTAAAGCATAATTTAAGGAAGACATGGGTAAGTCTGCTTTAGAGAGGCAGTGGGACTCTACGAGGCCTTTGGCCTTGGTCACTGGGGTTGGTACCGCTGTGTTATGCTTCTGCGGTCTCTTTGTCCTCATTTGCTGTATCTGTATTTTCAGCTTCTGGCTTCTGCTTCTCTGGAGCATGCTCTTCCTTATCGCTGTCAGATGGTTGGTAGCGTCTGTAGCTGGGCCTACTGCAAGGATGCATCCAGTGGGAAGAAAACACATAGGAGCATCGTGGTGCGCACAGAGGCACACTTTTTGGGACAAATCTCTCTGCAGGTGGCTCTGAGCACAGGACTTCTGCTCTCAAAGATGTCAGCGGGGCTGGTGCACCTTGCTCCAGGACTGCAGAACTTCCCACTACCGTCTCCTGTGGGAACGTGGTGAGGATTGGCCCTGGGAATGTCACAACGACGGGAGGGGGATATATAATGACTCTGGAGGCGCCGCAGGATACAACACCTGGGTCATTGCAGCTGGTAGCAAGAGGCTCTGGGCACTGCACATCGCATGAGTAGAAACACCGTCCTGCATCCCGCTCCCCACTGAAGGACATCTGGGAGAAATGGTGGCGATCCTGCAGCACATAAGAGACCAACCACAAGCGTGTTTCTCAAAGTATTTCAACCCATGCCCTGCCCTTTGCCCCGCAGACCCTTGCACCTCGGGGGGGGCTCCTGCTCTTCTCTCCTGTTCTCCTTGCAGGGAGGGTGAGGCACGTGCCACAGCTGGGGACACGCTGTGGTGGAGAAGCAGCTGCAAGTGGATAAGAGTGCAGCTCAGGTATTTTAGTTATAGGGGCTGTGCAGGTAACACAGATGCTGTAGCAGAGACAACGTGAGCCTGTGATTTCAGGAAATGAAGCTCACAAGCCAGTACAGGCTTGTCCCTTTGCTCCTGACGCCATGAAAAGCCAAAAATCAGGACTCAATAGTTGGGTCTGACTATTCAGCAGGTATTCTTTATTGCAGCGCTGGGCGCACAGGGGATCGCTCCTCCTAATGTGCGTGCCAAATAGGGTTAATTGCATAGCTTATATACAAATTATACATACATATTCATTAGGTTTCTGGGAAATGATCTACATATTCATTATTTTTCCGAGAACTCATTATCATATGCTAATGTCCTTTGCGCATGCCTGTTGGCGCCTCAGGGTGGTTATTGGGGGTCTCTGGATGAAGGATATACTCTTCCTCACTGTGACCGCTTGCTGACCTTTGCTTTTGCACAGACTCAGTTCTGAGATCACGTGTATCATGTCTTTTAAGGATGGTCTGTTCTGGTTCTGTGCTTGTCCTGCAATTCCCTTATCTTTATGGTCCCGCGCATCTGCTCTCCCAGGACCGAGCTGTCCAAAGCAAGGTACTTAGGAGTCTCTTACCTTGGAGTCTTTCTGACTTCTCCCAAAACTACAAGGATCTACTTACATCAGTTGCACCACGGCTCTGGTCAGTTTAAAGTGACAGGATGTTTCTATATTCACAGGTATCACTCCATTCACCCCATCACCCTGAGTCCTTCTAGCCCTGCCTCCACCTTCCCAAAAAGGATCCTTTAGGCCTCTGGGTTTAACCAACCCCCGTCCCATTTTATCGCTGCCATCCGTTGCCCACAGGCCACTTCCAGCTCTGCCACTATGCAGTGCCTCTGTTTCACTCCCGTGAGTACAGATCCTGCCTGGGCAGCCACCGAGGACAACTGGAGAGGCACTGCAGCTGTGGCCGTGACTTCAGCATAGCCACTGCTGGTGCCATCAGGCCACTGGTCATACAGGAATGGGTATTTTATGTCTGGAAAATGTCCTTGCCTTGGATTATTTGTTTGTCTTGGTGATAGAGCATGCCCAGCTCTCGTTAGAGTAGTTGTGCATAATAGGATTCCTGTGCCTCTGCTGAGATTGTGCTGGGCACTGTATCAGTGTCCTGAGGGGTTTGTGCAGACTAATGAGTCCACATCAGGTAGGACTTGGAGGAAAAAATATTATCCCAGCTCTGCAAGCTGGGGACTGCTGTGCAGGCGGTGGAAGGACCCGATTTTGGTGCTATTCTGCATGCTAGCCCCTGAGCTCCTAGGAAAGACTTGCCTCCAGGTACCTCCAGATGGTTTGCAGAGACCATTCGTGGCAGAGCCAAGAACTTCACAGAGATTTTTGCTGCCTACCTTTTTGCCTAGACCCTGAATCCATCTTTTAGGTCATTAAACTGGAACTAATTACAAAACTACATTGCAGGATTTATCTGTCAAAGTTAAAAACTGCGCAATGTAGATGATTACCTATAAAGTAGCCACTTTATTTTTGTCCCTGGAGAAAAACAGGCGCTTTCAGAGTGCAGTCAAGCTCATTCAGGGGTAGGTGTTTAAATGAGTCATGTGAAATGCCTGTTTCTGTCCACTGGTGATGATGGAGAGGTTAAGGGGGATCCCATTACTTATCTTGTCTAGCTTTTCATGTCTGTCAATGCTCAGCATCAGATGCTCTCGTCAGAAAAATGCTGAAGTCATTGAGTATGAAAACAATTGTCCTTGCACAGTTTTTTCTTCCTAATAGTGCTATGATAAAGGTGTCTTAACCCAAAAAGTGAGGCTCCAGCCATGAACAGACCTGCGTGCATGACCAGCTGAAAACTGGGGATGCATCACTGCTTATTGAAATGAACTCTTTGTTCTAGCAGTGTTTTGGATGCAAGGAAAGGAAGGAGGCAAGAAGATTTTAGTCCCTTTTTATCCCTTTGAAAACAAAATCTTGCTGATTTATGAGTAAAAACTTTTGGAAAACAAATTTGAACATCTCGGATCTCCTCCAATTTTTTAATGAAAAAATATTAATACTAATGTTACTGAGCAACCTGATCTAGTTGAAGATTTCCCAGCTCATTGCAGGGGGGTTGGACTAGATGACCTTTAAAGGTCCCTTCCAACCCAAACCATTCTATGATGTTATCTAAACTCTACCTGAATAGAGCTTAAAATGCCTTTTATGTTGGATACCACGTAGTTATATACAGTTGATAATAACAAAATTGCACTACTTTTTTTTTTTTTAAAGAATGCCAGTCCCCATAAATATATTTTTGTGTGTGTGTACAAGTGTACAAATAAATAATTTTTAGCAGACCTTTTGAGAAAGAATCTCATTAATATTTTTAGAAACTGCAGAGTGGGTTGCTGTTAAACCCCAGCTCATGTTAAAGCAACGTTTTACTCAATATAATTAGATTCAGGTGAATGGGACTTACCAGCTGTCCAGGAAGAAGTCAAGAGAAATGGCCAGAGGAGCCCTGAATCCTTTGAGTTTTATATGCTTTCTTGAACTTCCAGGAAGATGAGACAACCTTTGGGCATGAGGTCTTAATTACTTTCCAAACAATTTTTCCCGCATGTGTAACACTTATAATTACTATAATTATTTTAACATTGTTTACCAGTGTTATTCAATTTTCTATGGTACATACTGTTACATGCTGTGGGGTTCTCATCGTATTATATTTTTATGCTCTAAATTAATTGCTGATATGGTAGAACCCCTTCTGTCCGTATTAATGTGGGGATGCAACTCACCCCACTTTGTTCAGCTTTGACTTAAACATCGACCACGTGAGCAGCGGTTGCAGACAGCAGCCGATGTATTGCAGACATATTGGCTATATCTGCTGCTAGGTGTGGGATGTTAATTCACTCCCCTAAATTCACTGTAGCATTTAGTTGGAGGCACCATGGGGTTCATCCCTGTAAGTGGCTTGGAGGAGGGGGAAGTAGAGAACAGAATTTTGCAGACTGCACGTACCCCATTTTTGTTCACACTGAAACTGATTTGGTTATTTGCTTCCTGTCCTTTGTTTCACTGACTGTTGTCACAGCTTCAGCTGGAGGACATCGTTCTGCTTGGGGATCCCCATTCCTACTCGAGGTACTGACCAGCTGCCGAGTGTCTGGCTCCAATCACCATGCGTGATCAGAAGGCTAAGAAACATAACCTCTGAAGGATGCCCACCTACAGAAGAGAAGACTGGAAGGAGATAAGGTAATAATTTCTGCAGATAAAAGGTAGATGCCATTTACACCTGGTGAGGACAAGAGAAGAGGTCACGAGCTAAAAGTACATCAAGGGAGACTTAAGCATGGGGAAAAATTTCTAATCACATGGTTACTGATGTACAGGAGTTGCTGAATTTTGTGGAGCCTCACTGATTTCCCAAGGATTCAGGTGGATTCTCGGAGTTGAGTCACGTGTTCAACTCTCACAGGCTTAGCCAAAGCATCCCTTTAACCCATTTCAAAATGATTGCTTTTGAATGCAAACAGAAATGCACTGTTTAATGAAAGTGCAAAATGCCTTAAGTTATCAAGGCTCGAATGCAACATCCTGTTTATGAGAACAGCTAGGACACTTCCATCAAAAAATGCATATTCTGAAGTTGCTATTGGCCCTGAGGTGTTTGTCTCGGATAACATACTATTAATATTATAATGATAAAACATTTTGCATGCATAAACCAGTAATGAATATTTTTGAAACGTTTTGACGTTCCCTGTTGTGTGGAAACCTCACCTCACCAGTCTCTAATTGTTGGGATTATTTTCCCCATCCTCTCACAAAAGACAATGAAAAGTTCACACAAAGTTATCCAAAAAGCCAGGTCCCAAATTCATAGCTCACGACAGAGGCTAGCCCTGTTGAGCTCTGTTACTAGAGATTGCTGGCAATTTATGTTAAAAATTGTATTTCATATTCTTTGACAATTTCAGATAGCTTATGGATCTCTTGGTGACTTCTGAACCAATTTCTGATCATACCCTTGTTCCTTAAAAATGAGAAAAGTCTCTGGAAAAATGGAAATTCCTGTTTCTATGCCACTTTACCTGCAGAGCATCCAAATACCTCAAACTGGAAACTCATTTACACCTCCCAGTCTTCCTTGTAGGAAGAAAAGACAGCAAGGTTGCCATTTAATTTCTAGAAGTTGTTATGCCTTCTGCACAAAACCACCTTTGGAAATGGGAGTAGAAACACAATCCTAAACATCTTGCACCTCTTAATAACATGGGCAATGTAGAGCTTGTCCAGCTGGGGGACCCTGCACCAGAACCACTTTGGACAGTGGTTGCATGGAAAGGCTGTGCAAAGTAAGCCCAAAAAAGAAAAAGCTGCTTTGTAGCCCACCCTGTCACTGTCCACTTCAGAGTGGACCCCCTCTTTGCTCTAAACCCTCATTTGGTGGGTGAAGGTGGTGATAAACTGTCCCTTCAGTGTTTTCTTCTCCAGGGCAAACATACCCAGCTCTCCCAGCCTCTCTCTTCTTGCACCCAGCACCCTGACCACCCTGCAGCCTCCATCCAACTTGCTCCTGGCTGTCCACGGCTCCTGTGCTGAGTACCTAAAACTGGACGTGGAGGTCAGGATGTGGCCTCTTGAATGCCAGCTGGAGGGGAATCAACACTTTTCTCCTGCCGCTGGCTGTGCTCGGGCTCAGGCAGCCCAGCCTGCAGTTGGCTTTCACCGCCACAAGGAGGCAGCACTCCCCCATGTCACCTTCTGGGCTACCGGGTCCTCTTTTTGCGGCGCTCGTGACCTCTCCAGGAGCAGATCCCCAAATCCATTTGATGAGGGAGAGCAGGGTCTGCTGCCAGAGCAGGTAATGGGAGGAGAAAGGCAACAAGAGAGCATAAAAACCATCCTCATGCAGAGGGCCAGTAAAAGTTCAGGCACCATTTAGTGATTGCTTTGAGATGTCAGGGTTTTATATTATCATGTCACGTAACCCCTTTATCAGGAGCAAAACCACAGAAGCTCAGATTTTTAAAAGGAAACCCTTTTCTGCAGATCAATGTCACCTTCCCCATGCTAACTGAAGGGGAGTCTGGATCCTTTCAGGACCAAGAGCAACCGAGATCAGAAGAGCCTTTTAAACCGTGCGAGTGGGATAAATGCAGGTGGGAGAGCTTCGCCTGGGCCTGGGCCGTGCCACCCTCACCCCTTAATTGTGAAAATCCATCTCCCTCTAATGGCTGCAGGCCTCACCGCCTGTCCTGAGCGTGCCGGTGCCTGGGGTGAGTGCAGGTAGAGAGGAGCCAGGTTTTTAGTAGACCTGGTGTAAGGAAGGGATTGATCCCATGTGAGGTAGTCAGGAGGGAGCTACTTGCTCAGGCCTCTCCTCTCTTTTTCATTTAATTCCCCAGGGTTAGTGATCTACCAGAAGTTAAAATGAATTCTCTCTCCCCATGGGGAGCAAGACTCCTCCTCCTAGTCCTGGAGGGCTGCTGGTAGCATCAGTTTCTGTTTTTACAGGTAAATCTATCACTTTATTAGAAAAAGGAGTCTATAGAAATCCTGTTTGGGGCGCTGCAAAGGAAGCCAAGGAGATAGGAGATTGTCCTCCTGCTGGGATTTGCCCAGGGAGCTGGCTGAGCAGAGCAAGGCAGTGACGGGAGAAGCTGCCAGGTCTCCCACTGCACCTTTAGATGGTGGCAGAGAGCTTCTGCTCCCCAGCTGCTGCCCCAGGAGCACCTCCTGGGAGAGACTGAGGCAGGGCAGGTGTGCAGAGACATGTGCTTTGGCACTTTGCCCCTTACATATATGTACTAGGAAATCAAAATTGACCAAGCACAATTCCTGCTGTTTATGAAAATGTTCTTGTCAAGGAAAAGCTGGAATTAAAAGTTAGTTTTCCCTCTGGTGGCGATTTTATAACCACAGGCTATTGATGCTGATCACCCGTCTGATGCGGACAGGGCCAGCTCAGGGTCACAGCATCAGAAGAGACCTCCTGCAGCGTCCTCTCTCCCTCCTGCTATGGCAGGGACTACCCCACACCACCCATTTCATAATCTGCTCAGCAGTGGTTGGGCCAGGGACAAAACTGCAGAGCAGGGGACACCTGGGGGCAGCTTGCCCTTGTCCCAGGGCGCAGGACCAAAAGCTCTCCTGTGCGATCTGCATCCAAACGGGGTGTGCTCCCCTGTGATGCTGGTGTGGCCGAGCTGAGCCTGGATAGACAGTAAATGCCCGTCTGAGGGCTGCTAATGAGTCTCATTACTTCAGTCAAGCCTTCTAAATACCATCCCGCGCTGCTTCTTTTACATCTCTGGGTAACTTTTCAACACCAAGATCTGTTCCCACAGATGGTAAATCCAGTCCTAAAAGTGTGATTACTGCTATTATTTTACACAAAGGAGTGGTATAACAACAGGGAATAGTTTTTTCCAGTAGTCTGTATCAGAAACAGTTTTTAAAAAATAGAAAATAAATCAGACAGAGAGCAGGAATCCAGCTGCAACCTGAGTTTAATGTGACTGGTACAACTGGCGAACGTAATCGATCCAGTAACAGTAAAAACCGCCCTGGGTGTGAACGCCGTGACAGAGTTGTTTTGGTTTGAAGTTCAAAGCCTGAGCACCCGCTCAGAGTTACTTAACTTCTCACTAACATCGTTTCTGCTGCAGGAATAACTGAAGTGTGGTCAAAAAAGAAAGGCAATGCACTCTATGAGTTTAACATGGATACAATAAGGGGTAAAATAAGGCCAAAGCTTGTCTGGGGTTGGGAATGAGACAGGGGGAGAAAAATAACCTCAGACCTCAGCTACATAACTTGCTGTTTTCACTACTACTTCATCTCCTTTACCACAGCCATTTTGAAGTGCAGCGACTCTTCTTGGAGTGGCTTGAATGTTTCACTCCCCCTGCGCGATGCTGCGTTGAGTGCTGGTTGGCCCGTGGGTAGAGGCACTTGGACTTACTCAGGTTTTGTGTTGATGCGCTCTTGTGCTTGGCTCCCTCCTGCGGCAGCGAGCACTTGGCTGCGTGTTGCTGCGAGGAGCACTCCTTTATTCCCTTCCCAGGGGGGCACTTGGGCACGTCTGGCTGCGGCAGGCACTTGGTTACACTTTGCTGCGAGGAGTAGGTGGTGATGCACTCCTGCGTCGGGTAGCCCTTCATGCACTTCTGCTGGGGGAACCCGCTCACGTACTCCTGCAGGATAGACTGCTTTATGCACTGCTGCGGGGGGCACTCGGTGACTCCCCGCAGTGGCGGGGAATAGCCGCTGGTCATCCCCTGCAAGGACCGGAGCTCCGTGCCGTACCGCTGTGATGAGCATTTGGATATCTTCTGCGACCTGCATTCGTCCTTGCACGAGGACGAGTACTTGATCCCACATGGTGGGAACTTGAGTTTGCCTGGCTCTGGGCACCTGGGTGCGCATGGTGGGAGGCTCTTGGCTGTACGCTTTTTCTCGGGGCGGCTGGTCTCACAGGGCCGGAAACTCTGCATTGTGCTCAGCTTCAGGCTGGGCTTCCTGCAGGGCAGGAGGCAAGTGGTCTCGCAAGGCTCAGGGTACGACACGATGCACTGCTGTACGTAGGGCTGACAAGACAACAGAGGTGTCTGGGTCACAATTGGCTGTGGGCACACGTAAGTGAAAGGTTGAGCGTAGCTTTGACATCTTGGCATCGGGCTCTTGATCACGCTCACTGGGTGGCATGTGGTACTGCATGCGTCAGACTGGGGCGTGCACTGCTGGATGCTTTCGGTGATATAGCCCGAGCCCGGCAGGTACAGGTGTTTATACCGCTCCCCATAATAGTGCATGGTCATGCAAGGCGCTTATGCCTGAAAGAAGCAGGAAAAAGGCAGACAGTTCACATAGGCATCGGCTACTTTTTGTGATGCAGGGCTCGGAGTTTCCCCGCAGGCGTCTCAACACAGCAAGCCCACACCTTAGCTCTCCTGAAGGTCAGAGGCTATCTGGTGACTCAAGACCAGGCTGTGATTACTCAGGTGAGGAGAGGCTGTTCTCAGCTTGTGCCCCCACACCCTTCTCTTAAGAGCCCAGAAACAGTCAGGAATTGGAGCCAGGCAAACTGGGGAGTTTTCACACCACCCTTCGAAGACTGGCCAAGTGTCCATCAAAGCCTTTCACCAAGGAGAAGTGACATTATGACCCTCTGTCTTACTGCCTGGAAACCTCCTGTGTCCCCACTGGGACATCCTTTCAAGTGTATGTCCTCCAACTGCCAAGCACCAGAGTTGAAAGGCAAGCCAAAATTAAAGGTGTGTCCATGCTGTAATACTCGGGCGTGGCTGCAGTTCACACAGGCAAACCCAAGCTGAGGTTAAATTAGCTAGCTGAGGGTAAGGACAGGTTTGTGGCAGCACAGAGCTCAGCACGTACAACCTGCCTGCCTGCCAATTTATGGTCCCACAGGAGTCTGCTGGGCTGGCAGCGTGCAATTACAGGCTCTGAGCTTGCTACCGTAGCATCAGCTTCACCGCCTCTGCAAGCCTTACAGTCCCAGCTTCATACTATTGTGTAGGTATCTTCAAGAAAAGAAAAGAGGAAATACAACGGGGTTGTTTCTAAGTATTTGGTGAAACCATAGCAGGAAAGGAGAAGCTATCAAGGCAAAATCTCAGCTGGTGTTAACTGGTCCAGTTGAGAGGATTACACCCATTTAAAGCAGCCTCCAGTCCTGCGCTACGGTCATACCAAGACACAGCATCCTGGTTTTGCTATGGTAACCCAAAGACTCACTGTCAAAATTCCTGGCATAGCAGCTCTGATAGTGAAACCTCATCCTGGCAGCCCCTGTGCCAGCAGCACGAGGGGAAGTCTGGCTGAGACCGCGACCCTGGGGAAGGGACTAGGTGGCACCACCCAGAGGTCCACACTTCCCTCCTGAAACCACTGTGAAATGTCTCACTTTGCCTTGGCCCTGGGAGTCGTAGGAGAAACCATCCCACTTCATTCTCCACTCCAGAAAACACCAGTTTCAGGGAGTTTTCTGAGTTTTTAAGAGGATTATTTTGAGCACAACAGGTACTGGAACCACTGACAGGTGAAAGGTACTCTGATTAAAAATGTTTTTTTCATTTCAACATTGTTTGGAGATTAAGGCATATAATTAAACGACTGTAAAGAAATTGCATTTTCTGAACACCCCTAGTTCTGTCTATAATTACAGTAAGGCATTTTATCCTCCAAAAGCCTATCACTGTGTGACTATTAACAATAACAATGTTGTGTGTTACTATCATTAGGAAAACTTATTATCACTACAATTATAATAGTCATCCACTAATAAAAACCAACCTGTTGAAAAACAATGGTAGTAATTGCTACTACTACATGTACAATACTAAAGTATCTGGTGATGCTCACCAAGATAAGAAGCTTCTAAAGTAGAGGGGATTGATTGCTTCCAGGGGGTTGTTTGCCTCTCAGACTTATTTCTATCATTGTTAGCCTAGACAGAAATCTTAACGTGTTCAGACTTAGCTAGAGAGTCTCTCTGCTGACTTTTACATTGTCACCGAAGTTGGTCAGCTTCTTACCATTATCTGAAAAGTTGCTTTGTTTAAATTCCATAAAACGGCAGCAAATTTCTCCACGCCACTTCCTTTAGAGGAGTTGCCTTTTCGCATGCAAGCTCACTTCTGACTCCTGCCAACATTGAGCCCTTTATGTAGTCAGTAGCCTCCTTTGGACTAGAACTAACAGAAAACATAGAAAAGCCCACAAATCCCACTCCTGACTTCACAGTCCATCTGGAAGTGCTTTCCCAATATTCTTCATTTTAGCACGGAAGAGATGCTCCAGCTGTTAGAGCCACGCCTGCTGGTGCTGAAGCTGAAGCCAGCATCCCCAGAGGATGCTTCTCCACGAGTACACAGGCAGGACCTCTGCCTGCTCCGGCCACCCAGGAATAAAACAGCATTTCAGGAGCTCCATTAAAAGCCAGACTTACCCACTTCATCAGTGAGAACAACCGGAGAGAAGTGCCTAGGAGAGCCCCGCAATGGCAGAGCTTTTATACAGTGAATAAGTGCCCTAGGGGAGTGAGGTGGTTTGGCTGGGTGATGCTCTAATTGCCTGCCAGTCCTTGCCGAGCCACGTGCAGCTTCGTGCCGGCGGGAATGGCTGTCCTCGCTCTGCAGGGCTGCCATCGCCGGCCGGCACTGCTGGGACATCTGGCTTACCTGTGAGCTTCGCGAGGGAGAACCTCCTGATCCAACGTGCCGAACCAGTGAAGCCCCTGGCAGGCTAAGGGCACCCTGTGTAGGGGCTGCTCATGGCCCTCACACTATGAATGCCCGTGCACGATGCCAAAGCATCCCTGCCCATTGCAAATCCAGGCCAGCTAAAATGCACCTTTCCACCCAGAAAAAGATTGCAGTTGAGACCACCAAAGGGACCGCCCAAGGGACTCCTCATTTCCATGGGAGCTGCATGCATAAGTCCCTTCGGTGCCTTTGAAAACATGGTCCAGGAAGGACTCTCGGTGACTTTTTGCAGACCATAATTACTGTGGCACGCAGACTTCCTTCACTTAGGGAACCTGGGAAGAGACAGATGATGGGGACTGAGAAAGCCTTGGGCTAAGGGGCAAGACAGCTACTAAAAAGGACTTGCCACAAAGTGAATAACCCACCGAAAGAGGTGACTCTTCCGGCAAAACAAAGGGGAGCAGGGACGAGCAGGAGCACTGGGGCAGCCTGGGGAAAGGTGGCTGAATCAAACCAGGTTCATGTCCTGAAAACACAAATCACATTTCCTGCTCTGCCGCAGAGTCTCTGCACCAGTCATCCCTCGCTTTGTTCCCTGTTTATGCCATGAATAAACCCAAGGGACAACTAACAGTGGCATGAGCGTAAGTGCCAATAGGGAATGCATTTTTACGTAGCTGTATCTCCATAAACCAAGGCCCTGGCATTTTTTTTCCTTTAATGCGAATTTGACGTCTGTGAATTGGGTTCCAGCATGCTAGGAATTCAGGTGAGGTCCCACACACTGAAATAAAAAGAGGTGAAATAAGTTAACTTTTAATGGAGACGGTGGAAAATTTCTCACTGATATGAAGCACGGGGATGCTGCTGGGTTGCCATCCCTGGAGGTATTTAAAAGATGTGTGGACGTGGCACTTAGGGACATGGTTTAGTGGTGGACTTGGCAGTGTTAGATTTATAGTTGGACTTGATGTTCTTAAGGGTCTTTTCCAAAGTCAATGATTCTATGATTTGACGCAGACTATTGACTTCCAGCTTATGAACCTCTGAGTAAATTTTTTGTTTTCACCAAAAAAATCCAGAAGCCTGAAGGTAGGTTTGTTATTTACATTTCAATTTTCCAACAAAAAAAATCTCCCTCAGTATCACAGAAAGAAATACAAACTGCATGATGTTTTCCTGGTTGACGCCAACATTTTGAGCACTACGAAAACCAAAGGGAAGAACGCTTTCTCCAGGCTTATTCTTATTTTCTGCAACTGAAGACAAAAGCACTGAATTCAACCTGGATTTCTCTAACGTTTATTGCATTTTACTCCCCTAAACTACAACACCCTTTTTAATATTAAATGATCTGACCCAAGATTTTTAGGAATCAAGCTGGCGTCAGAGAGCAGGTGAGCAGATGATTAATACACTTTTTATAAGCTCCACAAATCCAGTTCCTGGGCAGGCTCCAGATCAAGTAGCCTTCAAGTAATGCTAATATTCAGTTTAGTGTTCCCAGTGCAGGTAGCAAAATATTAACCCGATGATAACATCGTGCCCTGTCATCCAAATGTTCTTAATTAGCATCTGTAAAGTCCTTTCATCTCAAAGAGACGCACAGTGCTGCACGGGACATTGTCGTAGGGGCTATTATTATTCCCAATTAAGCACAGGGGAAAACGAGGCACATTGCACTGTGGTCACTTGGCGGAGCAGCATGAGTCAGAACCAGGGTCAGAACCAGACTCCGTCTCAACCACCTCCAAAACAAGCCCCGTGCTCTGGTGGCCACTCCACCCCTGTGAGATGAGGTCCTGTGCCAACTGGCCACCCGCCACCCAGGAAGATTTTCCTAATGATCCCCTGGGCTCTGGCTCCTATGGGAAAGCCACAGTGATGTGACAACTCCTCAGAAGGCCACACTGTTGCTCATTTCTTGGTTTTTAAAGTGGACACAGAATGTTGGGTAGTGAGAGCATCCCTGGCTCTGCAAGGTGGAAGGACGGCCATGGTCACTGCTGCTCTTGCACACTGCCTCTCTGGGCCAAAGCATCATCGCTGGCCATTCAGGAGAAGGTGTGAAAAGGGGCTGCTCCCCCATGACACACTGAGCACCCTAGGGAAGCAGCCAGGTAGCACCTTGACATTGCTAGGTGCTCAGGTCTTTTAGACACCTCCTTGCCTTCAGAGGCAGCCCGTGGTGGCACCCCAAGGTCACCGAGAAAGGGTGGAGCAGGGCAGGATGCAGGGCAGCGTCCCGGCCCCGGTCCACACCCTCCTCTTCGTCTTGCAACACTTGTTTTTGCCCTCCAAATACACATGATCTACTTCTTAGTGTGAGCTACTACTCATTTTCCTAATGATAGGGTATATTACAGGATTTTTGTATTTTTCAGACAGGAGTTCACTATATTTAATAAAGAAGAACAACCAGAGGGCAAAAAGACAAGATATTTAATCTGAGGTCAGACAACTATATTTATTTAAGCATATATATATATGTATAATATAAGTATACATATAGATATATATGATTTGTTTTCAATACAGTGTAGAGTACACATCTTCAGGCAGCATAAAGAACATAGTTAACAGCTTTTATAGCTCAAACATTTATAAAAATAGTCGTGCTACACTTTCAGTGTTATTTCAGACTTTCTTTTGTTTCAAGTTATGTTTTCAATGTTAATTAAAGCAACCAAGTGAATAAAAACATTCATGTATAAAATTTCAGCAAGGACCAACTTCACCGAGTCAATCCTGTCTTGTCTGGGACTCTACTGAAGGCAACGCAGAGTCAGTGTTTTAAAGCAGCAGGGATTTCTGGGTCACCTTCCGAAATGAAGGCCATTGGAGTAAGATTCGTATACTGTTTGCTTAGCAAATTCACGTTTGGCTTCCAAATCTGTCAGTGAAAACAGCTGTTTTGGAGAACTCACAGCCTTGTGGAATCCAAGTTAACCTGAACATTGTCTCCCAAGGCCAGGACTAAGCCCGGAGCCAGGCACGGGCCAACCCAATTGGCCGCACATCTTCTTGATGCTGTCATGTTCTGGACTCACTCCTTATTTCTTTTTTCTTTTTAGTTTTTAAAAAAAAATCACTATTCATTTCTATTAGGTGAGAATTTAATAGCATCCCACTAAACTATGCCTTGTGGCAGACTAAGGTACAAGCCACAGGCACCTGGAGTGCAGCCATGGAAATAGTATCACACCCTGGCCCAAAATAGAGCTGAGCTACAGGGGAAGTACGGGAAAACAGAGATAAAGCAGACTGAAGCAATAGGAACTAGTCAGCAGGCGGTACGAGGAGACGAATAACCCCTGCCCCGAAGCTGGACCTCACTCTTTTTCTGTGGACCTTCCTGTCCCCCGCTCCTTTTTACCAGGGCCATTTGGACGCAGAGCAGTACTTCTTAGAGTGAGTCGAAATTTTTACTCCACCCGACTGACACTGCTGTGGGACACACTTGGTGGCACACTGCTGCGGTGGGACACACTTGGTGGCACACTGCTGCTGCGGGACACGTTTGGTCGCACACTGCTGTGGGGCACACTTGGTCACACACTGCTGCTGTGGGACACAAGTTGTCTCACACTGTTGTGGGACACACTTGGTGGCACACTGCTGCTGTGGGACACACTTGGTGGCACACGGCTGCGGGACACATTTGGTCACACACGGCTGCTGTGGGACACACTTGGTCGCACACTGCTGCTGTGGAACACATTTGGTCGCACACTGCTGCTGCGGGACACATTTGGTCGCACACTGCTGCTGCGGGACACACTTGGTGGCACACTGCTGCTGCGGGACACACTTGGTCGCACACTGCTGCTGTGGGACACATTTGGTTGCACACTGCTGCTGCGGGACACATTTGGTCGCACACTGCTGCTGCGGGACACACTCGGTCGCACACTGCTGCTGCGAGACGCATTTGGTCGCACACTGTTGCTGCGGGACGCACTCGGTCGCACACTGCTGCTGCGGGACACATTTGGTCGCACACTGCTGCTGTGGGACACACTTGGTGGCACACTGCTGCTGTGGGACACAAGTCGTCTCACACTGCTGTGGGATACAAATGGTGGCACACTTGGTGGCACACGGCTGTGGGACACACTTGGTCACACACCTGGTTGCACATTGCTGTGGGACGTACTTGGTGGCACATTGCTGCGGGGCACAGGAGGTCACAAACTGGTGCGAGACACACTTGGACGCACGCTGCTGCGGGACACACGTGGTGACACACCTGGTCGCACACTGCTGCTGCGGGGTGTACGTGGTCACACACTGCTGCGGGATGCACTTGGTCGCACACTGCTGCTGTGGGATGCCCTTGGTCAGGTACGGCTGCTGCGGCACGCACGTGGTCACGCACCTGGTCTCACACTGCTGCTGCGGGATGCACTTGGTCGCACACTGCTGCTGGGAGGCATAGGCTGTCACGCACTTGGTCGCATACTGCTGCTGGGGGGCATAGGCTGTCACGCACTTGGTCGCACACTGCTGCTGGGGGGCATAGGCTGTCACGCACTTGGTCGCACACTGCTGCTGCGGCACACACTTGGTCACACAAGGCTGCTGCGACACACCCTTGGTCGCACACTGCTGCTGCGGCACGCAAGTTGTCACACACCGGGTGACACATGGCTGCTGTGGGATTTGCTGGGTCACACACTGCTGCTGCGGCACACACTTGGTTGCATACTGCTGCTGCGGCACGCACTTGGTCACACACTGCTGTTGGGAGAAGCTGGAGGACATGATCCGCTGCCGGGGGATACAGGGGGTCACATACTGTGGGGTGCACAGCGTCGAGTGCCAGGTAGGCACTGGCAGGTGTCTGGCAGCGTACATCGGTGGGCATTTGATGGGGATGGGCTCCTGGTAGACTGGAGGGAGGCACTGCTGTACGTAGCACGACATCTCAGCGAGGCTTCAGCAGGACTGGAAGAACACGTGAGAAAGCAGAGCCTTTAGGCAGGTACCCCGCTGAGTTTCTCGTGGTCCCGCTTCTGCCTGTGCCGCGGGACTGGCTCGCCTCACAGGGCGCCGGAGACACGTCCCGCCTATGGCATGGTCTCAAAACCACACCAGCAGCAGCCGAGGACCCAGCCCATCATTTTTAAACTCTGAAACATGTCACTAAGTCAAACAGCAGGGAAATTCAGAGACACGTAGCACTAAATATCTCCCCAGACTGCAACTCCCTCCCCATCACCTGGACCTCCACAGGGGAGAAGTGATCTTGGAGGTCAGCAGGGGAACGGCTGATCTCAGAGCTGCCTTTCAATCATTAAATCCAGTTTTCCCCTCCTGCTTTTGGTTTGCGACTGCCTCTGACCTCTTGCTGGTGCATCAAGAAAAAAACCCCACCCAGGAACAAGCTCTGAACCTCTGGCCACATCTGCCATAGCAGGAGAGGCAAAAAGCACCCGAGGCACCGCTGCTTGGCGATCCCGTCACACCGCAGGCAGGCAGAGGTTCACAGCTCAGTCCCGGCATCACAAAGTTCATGCTCATTAGGCAACCAAAGCCAATTAAAGGGTAGCGATACCACAGCTGAACACAAACCTGCTTACAGCTCTTCTAGCATTATGTTCCCTGATACACCAAAGCTGCTCTGCCCGTTGTCAGGCACCCTCAAAAGCAATCTACAGCAGCACCCCAGTTACTGCTAACAACCTTTCCTCATATTTTTCAAGAGTCTCTTGGACTCGGATGCCCAGCTGGAGATGCTGTAAGAGAGTGCGCTCCCACTCCAACACAGCAATTCAAACCGACTAGTTTTAAAAACTTTTCCCATAGAGCATTTTTTATATGCAAAAGACCAGAAACAAGTCTGCATTTCAGCAGCTACAGAGGCTCAGCACAAACCAGACTTACCCAGCTCCCTGGTGAGAACAGCTTTGTGATGTGACCAGTGAGCCCTAATAGGAGGAGAGCTTTTATATAGCTACTAAACGTGCCTTGAAGGCATGAGGTACCCACAACGTATCCTATTAGCTCCTATGCAAAAGCTGTCCTGTGTGCAAGACTCGCAGTGACTAGCACCGGTGTACTCATCCCTGAGGATGAGTAGTTGAATGTCAGCTCCCCATAGTAGGAGTAATTACCTTTTGTATAATCCTCCCTGGCATGGTAAGACTGAATGGTATTTGGAGAGGCAGGCAGCAGTGGCATCCCCTGCCTTCAGGGTTTTGCAAGGCAGAAGTGCACCCAGTAACACACTGTTGTGGCTTTCCAGAGGTCTCACAGTCCCTGGAAATGTCCTGGCCCCCAGAAACAGGGCCATCCCATCACTTGGCCTCTTTCCGCACACACGTGGCATTGGCTTCATGCCGTGAGAGCTGCACTGACCCCTCCATGTCCTTCTCTAGCTTTAGTCCCTGGTTAGAGATGGCCGCGCTTCTCAGCTGCCCTTTAATGCCCAGCAGCCGGGGTCGGTTGTGTCTACAGGCTGGACACAGGGCACCGGCTCCTCTGGGGAAAAACAGGAGCTCCTAGCAAGGTTAAATCACCCTCTTGGGTGGGTGCAGTTTATCATCCACAGAGAACTCCATTTTTAGCTCACGTAGCTCTGGAGAGCACCTGGCTGTAGGTGTCCCCATGCTCCCGTGATCCCAACACAATCACCTGTTATCAGAGCATGGGAATACACCGTCCAGTGACCCTCAGATGAGCGGAAAAGATGAGCTACAGTCACGTTTGACTGCAGCTCTTGCACAACAGGCTCAGCTGTCAAAGCTGTGACCGGCAGCGTGACAGGCCACAAAAAGCACCCAGAGCAGATAAACTTCCTCCAGTCCTGCAGGTGACTTTCTCAGTGAGTCGGCTTCTCATTGCACACTGCGCCCAGATTAAAGAAACTAGTTAGAAAACTGGGAGATTAATTTTTTGAAGCCACTGAAAATCTAATCAATGCTTTCATGTGTATGTTGTCACATGAAATATCCCCCAAAAGTGACAATTTCTTCCTGCTGACTACAAGGAGAGCTGAGGGGGCCCAGCGCAGAGGAGCGCTCTCCCCACTGACACCTAGCACTGGCTGAGATGAAAGCCAGTTCCTGAGTATGTTTATTAAAAACTGTGGTTTCTTGTGAACTAAAGAAATGGATCTCCCCGGGTGGTTTTTGAGGTGAAGAAAAAGGTCCATACATAATTTTGTAATGAAACTGAATAAAGTTTAGGACCTCTTGGACAACTATGCCCCACACCAGGCAAGAATCACAGAGGGTGGAATGCTCCCTTTACCACAGGCTTCTCCAGCAAGAATGAATCCTGACCCTTGCTGGTCAGCACTGTGTTCATCTTTACCTAAACCATAAGAAATGTGGCTTTGTCGTGGCATCTCTCCAGCAAAAACTGGGTCTTTGATCCAAAGCCATAACTTTTCATTACTTTTTAGCTCCAAAGGCTGTAGGTGTGATCCTCCCTGTTAGCCAAAGAGAGCAGTTCACATTTATATTATTTTTATTCCAGTCGGGATGCAGGCACTGCCTCAGCCTTCAAAGAAATCCTTGTTTCATTCCATACTTGACTGAAACCCCGCACGTACCCGCCCAACTTACTGAAAGCCCAGGTGAACTTTAATTATTTGATCACAACAATAACTTGTCTTTCATATTAATACCCAGTAATACCTGTAAGTCTGTGTAACTAAACCCTCTTAATCATTACACTCCAAAACTACAGAATCAAGGAAAGAAACAAAAACCCCAGAAACCCAATTAGGCTCCATTTTAACTTTGGCAACATAGCAACTTTGGAGACTTTCACTATGTAACAATTTAATGAGTGTTTCGCTTTCACATGACAATGCCTGTCAAAAATGTGTGGTTCTGCTGTCATCATCTGTGCACATTCTGGTAGTATCCACCTTCTCCCCACAAGCCAGCCCTGCCCCGCAGTGGTTGTCAGCTAAGAAAATCTCCTGTGCTTTTTTAACATGCCTGACTCAACCTGGAAAACAGCACGAGGTGAAGGTGGGAAAAGAAGTTAAAACAGGGCTGTGGCACTGGGAAGCACGAAGAGGGAAGCTGAAAAACATCCTGGAGGAGATGCCAGGTGAGACACTAGGGAATCCACCACCTTCCTTTTAATAAGTCAGGAATGCAAAGGAGCACCATCACAGTGCAGCAATTTTGGAGCATGAGCCAATGCACCAGGAATGTGAAGCTCCCTGCCAGCTCCAAATATAGAAATTTGGCAGAAGAACAAGCCAGTCAAAAAAGACGATAGAAGAAACAAGGTAAATTGGCTAGGTGTGATCTGGGATATGGAATTGAAACCTCAAGTGATGCAAAATTAGCCTTGCACCATTAACGGTAACAAAAAAATACCGATCAACTAGGCAAGGAGCCGTAAAGCATGAGGGAGCTACAGGGGCGAGTTGTTAAGCATTGAAACTAGCGGATAGTGAAGGACACTGCATGTGATAGGCTATGACAGCAAAGCCAAGGAAGAGAGTCCTCCCTTGAAGAAACAGACCCACCTTGAAGAAGTACCTGCGTGGGTCTGGGATGGCCATTTCCTCTAGCCTCACCAAGGCATAGCCATGTCCTCCAACCTTGACAAGGCATGGTCACTTCCTCCGGTCTCTCCAAGGCATGGCCATTTCCCCCAGCATCACCAAGGCGTTGACATTTCCTCCAGTCTTGCCAAGGCATGGCCTTTTCTTCCAGCCTCGCCAAGGCATAGTAATTTCCTCCAGTCTCACCATGGCATGGCCGTTTCCTCCAACCTTGCCAAGACATGGCCATTTCCTCCAGCCCCATGAAGGCATGGCCACGTCCTCCAAACTCGCACGGCATGGACGTTTCCTCCAAGCTGTGCGAACCACTAGAGCGCAGCATTCGCACACACAACCACCTCCTGCAACAGCCTTGCAGAATCAGATACTGGTAGCTGGGAAATTGCCTTCAGGTGCACTCTCTCTCCAGGAAAATAGTTTAAACTGGCAGCCTGTGAACTAGACCCAGCCCAATGCCTTTGTGTCATATGACCCTGATGTCTGAACGCTCCTTATTGTACCAAGGCACCGGCATGAGGTTAAATCTGAGCTGCCAGTGCTCCCTGCAGCCCAACCACAGCCTCCTGTTCCCAGCGCTGTAAAAGCCAGAGTGCTTTATTCCAGCTGCTCACAGGTACCGGTGCTTCTGGGCATTGAGAACACACGCTGAAACGGTAGCTGGGCTCCACGTCGTGTTCTTCACAGGAGAGTGAGCCTGTTCAGTCGATCGCTGCAGGGCAGTAAGGTGCGTGCAGGAAGGGGAGGGCGGAGAATAAAGGAAACATGAGAGAATAAGCAGAGATCGCACTTTTGTTGTATCAGCCTTGTAATTAGAAGGCAGCATACAGGCTGTAGATAATAAAACTTAACATATTATTAGCCCAGCAAGCACTAAATTTCCAGTCTCACTATTTCAATGATTTAACAGCACTGAAGGCAAAATACTAACCCCATCATGCATAAGAATGAAATGCTCCCCACTTCAACTCCTTCTTGCTTCATTTTAAAAGTGTTTTATTACTTAATGAACTCTTGCTGTTCTGCAATTAGTAGCCCCACACACCTCTTTGTTCTGGTTGCTGCCAGGCTCAGTGGTTAGTCTCTGTAGAAAATCTGGCTGTATGATCATAATAGTCCTGGTGACTTTTAAAATACTTCAGCTGAGCTGTGGAGTTGCGACACAACTTTCTCTCTCCCCAGCACCCATATCTGTCAGCTACACCATCCATTAGCTGGGCTTGCAATGGGAGAGAAACCTGGGCGCTGAGGTAGGAACTCAGAGCTCGATTGCAGCCACCGCTGCCCCTCCGCAGCAGCAGACGATAACGCGAAGGCACGAAGCCACCAGCAGCACAGCTCCAGGGACTGCCAGTGCCTCCACTCTGAGCGGGGAAGCAGCATGTGGTCGCCAAGGCACCCAGCTGCAGAAGATGAAGCTGTGAAATATATCTGGTGGAGCCTCTATCACACCAGCAATGAAAATGTGAAGTTACTACGGCGTGCCCCAGATTTTGTTCCTCTGCCATCACTTTCCATATGCAGGAGCTACTTTAGCTTGGGGAGCCATTGGCTGGGCTTCTGGTTTTGCTGTTGTTCCAGGTGTGGCACAGAAATGAGAGCTTGTGGTGCCCTGGCTGGTGGTGGGCATTTGTTGGCTTCTGGTCTTGATGTAAAAAGCTCCTCAGGTTTCTTTTCTTTTGGCCTGTGTCTGCCTCTGCCACTGCTGGGTGACTGGTGCTGGCTCCAGCATGGCTTTGCTTACTGCAGGTGGCAGAGGGGCTGCTTGCTTGCACTGCTGCTGGTTTAGCTGGGAGGACATCCTTCTTGCAAGCCAGGGACTGAGAAAAACATTATAGGAAAAAAGAAAATCCGATGTTTTTGAGGAAATAAAAAATTGCACTTTTTTTTTCCTTTTTGTAAAAAAGCAAACCAAGAGAGGAAAGAAAAGCAGCAGCAAAAGCAGCACTTTTCTATTAGGAACACTTGTAGCTTTACCATCATCCACACACAGGTGGATGCTTTGTTCTAGAAGCAAACTGTGAGAGCTCAGGATCGTTATGATTTTAATGACTAACTCAGAGCAATGGGAAGGAGAAGATCCAAGATAAGTCTCTCTCTTGAGCTTGAAGACCAATAATTGCACCTCCCAAGCTATCTCCCTGCTGTATATTCATCTGCTCAATGTCCCTTTCATTACTCAGACCTTGTCAGATGCTCCGTTTTCCAGCACTCAACCCTGTTAGTATCGGTTTGCAGTGCAAACACCTCTGAGGACACCAGGGTTGGGTCAGAGCCTGTTTTGTCAGACACAGCATTCGTGCAAGGCTGTGGGGCTCTTCAAAATCTTCCCTGCTGCTCTGGGGTTTACCCCTTCCTTTTAATCCCCAGGGAGTTTGTTCTATCAGCCAGAGCATGTTATTAAATCCGATGCTCAGGACATACTAAGCTTTTAAAATTTCCTCTTTCCATAGTAATTCGGCTAATAGAGCAGTTTTAGGATTATAACGCAAGGCATGTTTGTATAATCTCCGACTCCTCTGGGCCTGATTCTCTTCCTACAATCACCTTGTGCAACGGTGTGATGCCATCAAAGTCACAAGAACGGCATAGGTATAACCAAGATTATCTCCATTAATCTGTGGCATTACACAGATGCAGAAACAGTTGCAGAAGAAACAGTTTTGCAGCTCCTGAAATTTAATCTCAATTAATTCCATCTGCAAATGTTAGAGCCTGAAATTCCCACCACCAAACTCTAGTCCTACAGTAAGTCATATTATGGCAAGTCTGATCAACAGTATTTAACAGATTCCTCAGAATCTAACTTACCCAACCCACCAGTGAAGCACTGAATCAATGCAAAGACAACATAACAGACCTGGGAGTCAGAGAGGTCCTTATATGCCCCAGGAGCCTCACCTCCCGGAGCGAAGGGCCTGTGCTCTGCATGGCGTACCTTTTTTCACAGCTCCAGCACTGCCCAATTTGCAGAAAGACGTGTTTTTTCCTGACCTTCAGGAGAGAAAACTCCCCATTCTTAGGCATTTTCTATTTTAGCAGCAGAAGGCTGTTGTGTTGGCCACACCTGAAGCATGAAACCTTGTTCTTATTCCGATGTTTCCCAAATGCTCTGCTCTAAAGCTCCATGGCTTCAGTCCTGCCAGAAACAACAACAAAAATACCACCGGCAGCAAATGCACACAGAAATTCAAACTGTGGGGCCTGAACCTCAGGGACATCTGAGGTCTTTTCTGACTTCTTTAGAAGCATAAAGCAACCTTAATCCAAACGCAAGCGGTGCCCCGAGAACCTGCCTGACCACCATGCAGCTGATACTCCAGGCAAGCTGGTCTTTCGTCCCCTTCCAAGAGGGCAGGGAAGCCCGAAACGTGGCACTGTACCCCAGATCACTGTTCTCCAGCTCTGCAAAGATGAGCATTAAGCTGGGGTGACTCCCAGGCTGCTCTGCTCTACAGTTGCATGTCCTGGTGTATGGGCTAGAAAAGGCTGATGACAGGGTAAACTCCAACAAGTTCATTCCTGAGCTCGAGTGCATGAATGAAGCAACTGAGAATTAGGCTCTTTGATGTGATGGCTGACTGGAAAGCGTTCCTGTTGTGCCCAATGGGTTTTCAATGAGGCAATCTGTAGCACTCGAGACGCACAGTAGTTCTGCAGAAGCAGTTAGGAATAAATTTAGGCAGGGAATTACGGGAAGATTTTTAAGAAGCAGCGCAGGAAGACTCTGGAATAGGCTGCCAAATTAGAAAATTGGAATCAAAATATGGAACAAGCTTTAAGATGGAGGTTGGTGAATTTACGGAAGAGGTTTTATAACTATGAATGCAGAGTCACAGGCTTAACTCAGTGATTCATCCATGTGCATCTCTTGAGAGTTGTTAAACTAATCCACTGAGATAGGTTTAACAGGAAACCCTCTCGTTCCTGGGAAGCTCAGGTGCTGTATTGCGGCAAAAATGAAGAGGAATCACTCATGAAATAACAGGCAGGAAAAAAGAATATTGAAGCATGGATACTTCATATCCAGTACTTGGATACTGCAGCGTTTGGCCATCCCTGTGGGTGACCAGCTTCTTGTCGTCTGTCACGCGGCTGGACACTCGGTCTCCAGCACTAGGGGAGAAGATGCTTTAGTGACTGGACTCACGGGCAGACAGACCGATACTAGGAAATTCAGTAACAGGTAATTAAGTCTTTTGTCTCGTGAGATGAGTTAATCAAGATGTCCACCCTAAAATGATGACAGGCACAATAATGAAGAACAAGATGGGGTGTTAACGAAACGGTGTCTAATTAAACCAACAGGGCGAGCCATGTCTTGGGAGATCCAGTTCAGCAACTTCTGAATCACACCAAGACAAGAAATCCAGGAGTGCAATAGCTTCCTCAGATCGTTCTCTCTGTGCACAAAGCTTCAAAGTACTGGACGGAGAAAAGTCAAAAAGCATCCATGCAGACGTGAGGTGAGGATCACAGCGAGCATCTCACAACCTGAGCTGAGGTTCTCTGCAGTGGTCTTCACTTCCAAAAAAGCCGATGCTTTTTTTCAGACTGAAGCAATACAGCTTCAGGACCCCTAGAGATATTGAGACGCCCATCTCAATGATAAACCAGATAAAGGTGACAGCTACAGACCTCCATTCAGAGCTGCTAGCTTAACTGCTGCGTACCTCCCAGGGCATCTTGGACTTTGGGGGACTTAATTACCTGATCAGCATTTGCAAGGCCGCTGATGGGCTGATAGCAGCACAGCACCTACCTAAGCCATGTGGGAGCTGGAGTAGCATTTTTCTGTCTAGGAAAGATGGGCTCAGGCCAGTATTTTTCTCACTTGTGGTGTTATCTTCCCTGCAATTAGTGATACAACTTCAGTATCGACTGGGAGCTGAGCCGGGCTCCACCAGGTAAGACCTGAGGAGCTGCTTAGCTCCACGTTCACTGTAAAGCCACCTTACTCAATGCACGTTTCTCCTGTAGTTTCCCAAATGTTTCAGCAAGGCAGGTTTCACTGCGTATGGCATTTGCCTCTAAAAATAGCCTGTGCAATTCACATGGAAGGGGAAAGCAATTACACCTCTACTATGGGAAAAACATTCACTCCCTTTCCACGGTCTGACTTCAGAGCCTCTTCAATGATAATTACCATCATTTTTCTGCTGAGGTTGCTGACATGGAGGCGAAGTGACCTCCCCGAGCCTCTCCAGACCTGCATCCAAACCAGTGTTTAAGGTCAGGACGGCCCCACCTCCTGATCTCCAGACAGGGTTCAGGTCGTCTCCCTTCCAGCTATGGAAAGTGATTTTTCTTTAATCACTCGATGTTGCAAGTTGAGGCTGGAAATTCGACACCTAAATATTCCAGAAACCTCACTGCTTGCTTAAATAAAAGCAATGTCTCAACACAGAGCCGTGGCTGTTCAGCCTGCAACAGTCTTTGCCTCAACACTGCTCCACAAGGGCTACATGCCCTGTTTCTCTCAGGTGCTCTCGTTGATGGACACAACAAAGGTTACCGAAGCTCTGACCTGAAGATGCATATTCACTTGTGGATATTGCACAAATATTCAAATGCAATGTTTGATCTCACGAAATGCACTGTCTCCTTTCGAACCCAGCGGCTCTGTCCTCTTCAGGCCGACAAGTGCAATGATAAAACACAATTTTATTACGAGTCCGAGCTTATTCCCTCTATCTTCCTGCTCTGAAGGGCTATATTCCAGGAGCGTATCTCAGCAGAAGGGCTGTTTTGATAACCACGAAGCATGATGCTACCTAGAAAGCAGACAAGCAGGTTCTCCACTGCTGGAAAGTGTCCTAGTTCCTGCCTTCAGCAGAGCGACGATGGCAATTTGTACCAGCAGAGCAGCAGGCGAGGCCTGAGTCAGGGTTGGGTCTTGGGCTTGGATATTCCCCTCGCTAGCAAAGGCTGGCAACTAAAACTAAGTAGCTCCCAGAGCCAGCCAGGCAGGCAGCAAGGCAGGGCCCCACCTGCCATGAGGTAAGAAGGGAAGTTGCATGGATGAAGTCACGCTATAGGAGAAGAAGACGTGGTCTAAAATTCAGGTGTTCTGTCCTTCGGTTGCCAAATGATTATTAACAGAGGAAGTTACACCACAGCTAGAAACAGTTCCTTACATTTGCAGCCCACGAGTCCCAGCCGGTGACGGGTACCAGCTCAGCCTGTTGCAAAGATTGCATCTGGAGTGCGTGCTCTGATAAGAGCTCTGGTAAAATGGTGGAGACAGGACAAAGATAGTTCCAAGACAACCAAATATGACGAAATTCACCTCTGTGTGGGATGTGTCATCTCCGCTGCTGAAAATAATCCTACCATCAGAAATGAGGACTGTTTGACTTGTATCCTGATAGCTCCCTCAGATTTTGAGCATAATAATCAGCTATTTTCACTCAATAAATTTTTTTTACATGGAATAAAGCTTAGGGAATAAACTGTATGCGCTACAAGCTCCCTTTATTTCACGTGTAGATTGAAGCATCTTTTCAAAGGCCATTCTGGCACCTAAAGGAGACCGGTGTCCAAATTCCATTTGGATGTGATAAATATTGTACACTGTTAAAAAATCCCTTTACTTTTCACATGATACATGGAGATAAACTCACCTCCCTCTTCTGTCACATTTAGATGGGTGGGAGCTGCATCTTCTGTACCATGGAAAATAACATGCATTAAAAATTATCTGTTCTGAAATGAAAGAAGAATGAAATCCATGAAGATCCTCATGGGAAAAAAAATAAACCCATCCGTCGCGAGTTTATAAAATCACAAGAAAGTCACTTTAGAGCATTCATTGATGAAAAGCAGGTGAGAGAAGTACAGATTAGCCCCCCTGTCTTCAACTACAAATACATCCTAAGAAGTGGGGGCATTAGCTGACATGAAATGACTCAGTTGCATGGGTTGAAGTGGAACCACGCTGGTTGACACCATACCAAGACCCCTGATCTTGATGGGGTCTGCAACAAATGTATTAACCTGAAGGTATGACCTTTATTCACACAGAACATTTTTTGTTAAATTGGATTAGTCAGAAAGGGGATTAAAACGCATTCTGCACCAAAAGTCTCTCTTCACAATGCCTACGTGTAAAACAAGTCTGTGGAGGAAATGCACAACGCCAGTTGTGAAAGAATGAGCTCATTACCTAGGAGGACTCATTCCCAGAAGGCAGGGCTTTGAAACCATATAAAAGTTCTCAAATCTCCGAGCTCCACCATCCACTTGACTTCGTGCTTCTCCCTGTTGACTGGTTGGGTAAGTCAGAGAATACTGATACTTTTTTGTGATGTCTACAATTTTACTGCTTGTCTTAATGTAGGCAGACTCTTTAAAGAAGTGTTTTATTTGATACCTTTGAATATGCAAAAGATTCCTGCAAAGAAGAGAAATTTGTGGGCATTGGGGGAGGACGAGCAGTCTTGGAATGACTCTGCAACGCAAATTCAGATTGTGTGTAAATCTGAGGGTAGTTAAGTGCTAAATTAGACTCTTTCTGAAGAAGAGATTAGATAAAATTATGTTGGTTTAAGTATAACTGATCCTGCTTTCAGGGAAGGAGAAGGTCTAAATGGCCTCCTAAAGCTCCTTCCAAACCTATTTTCTGTGATTCTGCTATTTATGACAAGAATATTTTTGAAACTTCAATTTCATTGAAGAATTATTTTGTAAAAGATAGATATGGGAGTCTGAGGGGCTGTAGGGAGCAGAAGGGTGAAGGTATTCCTAGCGTGCTGTCTCATTCATGCTAACCATATCAAGAGCAATATATTAATTTGGCTTAAGATCTTATCAGATCCTTATAAAGAAAATAGCAAGAGGCAAGCGATATTGATCTGGAGGATCTAGGAGGATGTAGAAGAGAGGAATGAATTTGCTTTGAAGATGTGCTGAGAGGAGTAGGCAACACGTGGAAGGGAGAACAAACTTGCGCACTCTCACATGATCTTGGTGCTAGTCCTGCGTTGGGGGGACTTAAAAATGCCCGTTACAGCCTACACTTCTGTGATTTTAACCTTTTATTTGTGCCCTTAGATTGCCTTTAGAAAAACAGCAACACAGGCTTTACCAAAGACACAGCACCAGTCCGGCTGAACCTGGTGCCTGCCTTCAGCAGCCCACAAAACAGAGGCAGTTTCATAAATTGTTAGGAAAACCCATTTGGCCTGTTGCACATTACTGGCCCTGGGAGAAGAAATCCCTCCTGATTATTCTGATTCATGCAAGCTACACGTATTATTAGTGGCCATGATAATCCAGAAACATAAGGACGCATTACCACTGTTAATTCTTTCCATGCCAGCTGGAAGAACTGTGCCACAGGTAACCTCAATACATTACATCATCAATTAAGTCAGAGTGAAACCAGAGCAAGAGGAGGAGTTGGCCTATTGTTACTGTAAATACTCTTAATACTACAGAAAGATATCAGTTTACCGGTGAGGTCCACCTTGAGGCCTTAGCACCCCAGGTTTCTAATTCCTAATTTCTAAGTAAAATCTGAAAACCATTTTAAAAGGGGAAAAATCAAATGAAGTATTTCAGTTTTGTCAATGTAAAATATCCTGTTAGGCCCAGATTTCTCTTTTTCTATTTCTTGATACACCAAGAATTTTTAAATGTTTGTCTTCAGCATTCATTTTTTTATTATTACTATTTTGACTTTCTGAAACTGCTATCAAACCAGCAGTTCTGTTATTTGCCAGCTCCTCTCATCAATTCCCCAGAACAGAAATGAAAGGGAGTTAACACGTTGGGAAGAGCCAAGCAACAGGAGGGAGAGCTCTGAAGTGTAAATCAGCTCCACGTTCAAAGGTGTGGCTCTACCTCAGCGAGGCCTGACAGGGCTGTCCCACATTGCAGAACAGAAAGGAGGAACAAGATAAGACAGGGTGAGAGCAGGAGCTGAAAAGCAGGATGAAAAAGAAAGAGCAAATCATAATTCTTCCTGAGCCAAACTGCCTTGGGAAACCAAGGACAAACTAAGAGAACTTTACTCTTGCAGCTGATTCATGTTTCTTATAATCCTTTCACCCTTATCCCAATGCAGTTCATTTAGCAGGCACAATAACACTCTGACATTTCTTTCAGACAATCTTGTTTCCTGCAAAGATGTCTTTGAATCAAATGCAAATCAAGCAGGAGATCACCCTCCCACCCGGCCTGAGCAAAACGATTTCCAAGCAAAGCCAAGAGCCTGTGCCGTGCACTGAGCCGGTCCCATGTCCACCGCAGCAACCTGAAGTCCAAGTCCCAGCACCTTGCCCAGAACCAGACCCAGTAGTAGTGGTACCATGCCCAGAAAAAACAGTGCCATTGCCAACACCGGTGGTGGAACCAGGCAAGGGAGAAACACCAGTGGTCGTGATACCCAAGTGTCCACCCCAGGAGCAGCAGCAGCAGCAGCAATGCAAGCTACCACCAACTTTCCCACCTGTATCATGCCCTGAGCCTGTTCCATGCCCCGAAGAGAAATCAGTGTGCAAAGAGCTGCCTGTGCCAGCCCCTGTTTGCTGCTCTGAACCAACTCCATGTGTGCTGAAGAAGCAGGAGTGCAAGGAGATCCCTGTGCCAGTCCCTGTTCCATGCCCTGAACCTGCACCGTGTCCCCAGGAGAAGCAGGAGTGCAAGGAGATCCCTGTGCCCACCCCGTGCCCTCCAAAGAAGCAGGAGTGCAAGGAGATCCCTGTGCCAATCCCTGTTCCATGCCCTGAGCCTTCACCGTGTCCTCAGGAGAAACAGGAATGCAAGGAGATCCCTGTGCCAATCCCTGTTCCGTGCCCTGAACCCACACCATGTGCCCAAGAAAAGCAGCAGTGCAAGGAGATCCCTGTGCCGATCCCCGTTCCATGCCCTGAGCCTGCACCGTGTCCGCAGGAGAAGCAGCAGTGCAAGGAGATCCCTGTGCCCACCCCGTGCCCTCCAGAGAAGCAGGAGTGCAAGGAGACCCCCGTGCCAATCCCCATTCCGTGCCCCGAGCCGGGGAAGTGCTCCCTTCCAGAGAAGTGTCCTCCCATCGAGCAGCAGCAGGTGAAGCAGCCCATCCAGTGGCCACCCGTGCAGAAGTAACTTGCAGCTGACAAGGGAAGACCTGAAGAGAGAAGATTGCAGACGCAGACCTCCTCTCCCCGTGTCTCACAACCAGAAGTCATTTTCCAACACCCTTTTATTCACTGCAGAATTTCTGTTAAGAAGCACAGCTTCCAACTCCCCCTGCAACTAACGCTAGCGTTATCCTATACTAACAGCCGTATGCTAACTGACATGGCAGGACTGTCAATAGATAGTAAGGCTTCAAGCAGCGTCGTAGGCATGTGTGTTCAGCTTTCCAGTGGCCTGAATTTCTGCCCTCTCCCAGTCATCCCGCTGGCTTTTAAATGCCCAGAGAGAGACCAAAGAGCATGATGGCACGTAAGAGTCAGGGTTCGTTATGCTAAATATTCAGACTTAACCCAAACACGGGTAGGGACCTAGAGCTCACCGTCCAGACCTGCACACTGCCTCCTGGTTTTCATGCCTTCCTCCCCAGCTCCCCGTACGCAAATGCCATCTCCCACCTTGCATTTAGGGGTTTTGCCTATTAACAATAGGATTTGAGGTTTGTGCAGAATCTGCTGCTAAGGGGTTCCAGTCAATAGCAACAAGACTTTCTGAATCATGAATCCATAGTGCTGAATATTTTACGCAATTAAAAAAAATCCATTGGGCTAGAGGAAATAGAAAGGTTTTTACAAAAGAGCCATCAACGCTCAGTTATCTGCTTAGCTGAATTGGTAGTGATCAGTGCTTTCCTCAGAGAGCTCACCTTGGATTTTCTAGGATGTGTAAAAGAACAGCTCGAGCTGAGATTATTTATGGGAAATATATAGATAATTAAATCCAATCCAGACATGTTTTGAAATAGATTAACTTCAGGCGTGGCTTCCATCTGTTAGGCAGGATAAAGGAAGAAGCATACACAGCGCTGTCTCAATTACACCCTGGAACGTGTTTCACCACACAGTGTTGTTGCGTATGTATTTGGTACTATCTCTAATTATTTTAGCCTGATATTGTATCCGGGATTTATTTCACTGTGAAAATCAACAATAAAAATTACTTTGAATACCAAGTTGTGGAGATTTTTAATAGCTTCTGCTTAAAAAGATTAAAAGTAGCCTCAGCTTGCAACAGTCGGTCATTTTTTAGGCTCAAAGCTGGGCAAATCAGGACTCAGAAACTCAGGTGCTTGCAGGGCACCCTGGCCCCACTGCTCCTCGCCAGGTGCCCAGGTTGGAGAACCTGCAAGAGTCCCCGCACTGTGTCAGTCCACAGGCTGGCCGATAGCACCGAAACACCTCTGAGCAAGACACCCCATCCCAGAGCACGTCCCACAGCATAAGCTCACACGGAGCTGTCCCCATGGTCCATCTGCCCAATTTAAACATACTCACAGCCACTCTGTGACCTTCAGCAGACATAAGGCACAGGAACGTCTACAAGGCAAGTTGCGAGCGCAAGCAAACGACTTTTTCCCACGCTTCAGATGAGCCAGGGCGATGTAATCTCACTAGTTTGGCCCTGCACCTGTTAGATGGGGTTTAGATACATCCAACCTCATCATCTGATCACAGAATCACAGATGCACACATCTCCCGGTTTGCAGAGCAAGCTTACATCTGTCTGCCAGACACCAATACCATATCACTCAACAGTTTCTGTATTTATAATTTTCCTCCTCTACTCTTCCATTCAGCTGACTGGAAACCAATTAGCCAAGCCAGCATGCCCTGCTTAGAAACCAAAACATTCTGAATCCTCTTTCTGTTTCTTTTAAAACAGAACCTATTTGTTCTGAGCAAGCAAAAGCTTCCTTTCAGTGTTAAAAACTTCCAAAGACTATTTTCCTTCCTCTCAGCAGTTACGGCATAGCTGAGACTCTAAAACCACAATTAATTGTTTTGATAGACCCACAAGAATATACTTCAGAATATTATATCTTGCAGAAAACCGAGTTTCCCCAGTTTGCTCCAGTTCAGGATGAAAGCGACTTGCAGGATTGCCCCGAGAGGGGAAGCACATTGATCCTGAGCAGTTTTGACACCCAGGCAGCAGCTCTGCCCAGAGGACCCTGAATTTAAGTGATCTTTCTAGAAATTGTGATCATTGAGACCCTGTTTGCTCTAGACATTTCTGGTCTACTCGGTTATCATATTAATACCTGTAGGTTTCTGGATCTATCCAAAATAAAATACAGACAAGTAATTCCTTGGGAAATCTGGAAGGCAAATGTGCATGGGTCCCTGTGTATGCCTTATGTACAAGTGTATGTTTAAAGGTAATTCTTTGGCTAATAAAAGAAAGCAAGAGAGAATGAATGTCACTAGTAAAGTAAAAAAAAAAAAATATCAGGGAGCAAGTAATGAGGTTACTTATAATTTTATTGTAGCATGTCCCATATTAAAGATCAGAAGAAAATGGCCCCACAATTTTTTTTTTTTTTAATAGTAAAGGATGAATAAACCCAAGTTAATGAATTGCATCTCTTTGTAAAGTAATTTCTGCTTGCAAACAAAGGAGGCGTGCTGCACATTTCTAGCTATTCTGGCAGAGCCAGCAGACAGGAGGAGAGCTTGGAAATAAGCGTTTGCGTCTTCCATAGTACTTTGTGGCCGTTGCTGTTAGTGCTACTTCTGCTTTGGGCACGGCTGCTGCTCTTGCTGCTGTGGGGTGCTCTTCACAGGACACTTGGCTTGCCCTTTTGGGGGCTGGCATTGCTCCACACACTTTGGAGGACACTTTTCCTGGCATTTTGAAGGTATTTGCTGCTGCTGTTTCTGCTGGTGGGAAGACATCTGTGCTAAGCCTGGAAGAAAACCAAGGCGCCATTTCAGTTATTTTAAGCCCTACAGACTTCACCTTTCTGGATGTTACTGTTCCAGTCAGTTCTTCAGCTTTGACATCAAACCAACTGTGAAGAACCTTTAAAAGTTAATCCTACCAGCAAAAACACACAAGACACCCCAACCTTGCGAATCCCTGAGGATGCTGCTGTTCAGACCAGATTTGTGCTGGTGACTTCAGTTTGCTGTAATAGCCCCATATTGCTTTTCTGGGCTCCCGTCACAGTTAGCCCCTACGGAGATCAGCCACCCTGCTGATGCCCCAGGGCGTAACTGTGCATAAGCATAAATGAATACAAGAGGCAAGCACCACCCTAACAAAGTTACGATCCAAAAAGGTAAATGGCTACAGAGGTGGAGGGAAGAGAAACAGCGAGAGGGGTTTTCCTTCTTTCCCTCTGCTCGCTATTTTCTGAACACTTCAACAAGCTAAGAAGCAACACAGATTTTTAATGAAAGCATGCTTAGTTCAAGGAAAGCCTCAGAGCAATATTTAAAACTAGTCAAAGAGGAGCAGAAAGCTAGTGACATTTCAGTATTGCAAATAGTTTTGAAAGAGATAAATAATTTGATAACAATCCCTTCTGGCAACAGCCACATCTCTGCTCAGTTCATTGAGACCCTCAGAGCAGGAGCTGTGTCTCTAGCCATTAAATGCAGGTGAACTGTCCTCCTGCTCAGTAAGGATATGGTTTTATACAAAAAAAGTGAACTCTGAGCCCTGGATATCCAGGGTACTGCAGTGATCAGCTCACGGCTGCTTGACAGACACAGAACAAGTTGCCAGTGGATGCCATCCTTTGATAGCTGATGCTCAATACTCAATGGTTACCCACAAGGATTCTTATCAGTTGAGAAAAAGTTATGAGGGTTAACAAGGGTTTGCTGGTCCAAAGAGTCAGGAAGCCACTGTCTAGAGCCTCAGAAAGTCTCAAAATAACATAATATGGCTTTCACCTGTATGGAGGTGAAATTGCCAGGGAGACAAGCTGAGACTGTTACTAGAGAAGCAAAATAAAGAAAAAACAGCCTGTCTCCCAAGAACAGAGCACCAGAAACCCCCACCTATACAGCTAAAAGCCACACAGAAGGACTCACCTGGTATCTCCTGCTGCTAAAGGAAGGGAAGAAGCAGCCACTCAGATTAATGAGCCTCCCAATGGGAGGCTTTTATACGCTTTCAGAAGTCAGCCCCAGGAGCTGATGACAACAGATTAATTTGATGACCAGAATCTTTCACAATCAGAACCTGCTCCACTGACACCTGGACTTCAGTCAAGGCCTGTGAGAAATGGTTCCTCTTCCAGGTGTGGGGGATCTGTTGTTTTTAATGCAAGGCACACCCAGGCTAGTAATAACTGGCTAATTTATTAATAATTCATCTTGTCCCGACCCTGGGCAAAGATCCCACAACTGAACTCAGATCTGAGAGACAGCTCAGACCCGCTCTAGAGTTAGCAGAACATGTTTACATAAAGTTTAGGTGTTTCCTGACAGTTTTGTCTGTGATCACCAGGACAGATCTCCAGCTGGCACAAATCTGAGTGGGGTGGAGGAGTTCCGTGTGCTGCCTCCCAGCTTCTGGGAAGGGCAGCAGGTCTGTGTTTGGCAGTTTGTGGTTTTGGGTTTTGCTTCTGTCCTTCTCTGTTGTCCTTCCCCAAAAGGAGAATGAAACATTTTATATTGCCAAGAAATTAGAAAGCTTTCCCCTTATTTTTTTTTCTTGCACTTTCACGTAGCTTTTCACTGAAGCAACTAAAACTTCTTTTCTACAAACACTGGGTTTGGCTTGCTGAAGTTCTGGCAGAATTTCTTTTTTCTGGGGATGGATACATGTTTCAGAAAAATGTCAATCCCCTTGAAATTTTTCCAAGGAAGGAACAGAGAAAATGTTTCAACTGAAACATTGTCGTTAGCTCTAATGGAAAAGGTAGTTCAAGCCTCCCTTGAGTGTTCCTCAATGCTATGCCCTGTGGGGTCATATTCAGCCCTATGAATTACAGTCCAGTCTCCATTACGGATGTGTGATACCTGGAGAGATGATGGACATGGCTTCCACTGGGTGTAGGAGAGCAGAAGGTGCTAATGGAAAAAATATCATCCCATATCTTAACATCCCTCCCTCATGCCTGATTTACCAGGGGTCTTAATGACACCGAGGTTGACATGGACCACAGGTCACTAATTTGTTGTAAATATACAGGAGAATCTTAGCAATGCTCAGAACTAACCACAGGTGCATAGGAGAGCGGTGTGTCAGGGCTTCTGCAACGTATTTTCCTACAGGCACAGGAAGCATGGCGAGCACAAACCAACAGGTCTCTTCTGCCGCTTCCTCTGGGGTTTTCAGAGCTGCGTGCTCCCATCTATGATTACTGCGCCTGGTGCAATGCTCACAGCAGAAAGGGAGAGAAGAAAAAATTTTACATTGCTAACACAGCTGATAGGGCTGGATGAAGATGCTTGGAAATCAGTCATAGGTGACTAACCTATGGGATGGGTCTCATTAGTAGCTGCATATGACTTCCTGACTAAGACTTTTTCCATGCCTGAAAGTGGGCACTGATGCTACAAACGTGGTAGCGGCAGGCAGTTATTAGTGAGGCAGAGTTCATTGCTGAATCCCCGGCAGTTTGCATTCAACAGCAGGAATTAGAGATGCACGTTCCTAGTCTCCCTCCCCCTTTTCGTGCTGTTGAATACCTGGTCCACCTGCCCCTGCTTTGTCTATCTGAGCTGAAAGATGTGTTCAGGTGTAGGATGTTTGCCTTACTGAGATGTGTTTTGCCTATCGTTATTCCTGTTCGATGGTGTCACCTTTTGGTGTTGACAGAAATAACACAAAAAGAAATCTACTGTCAAACACTCTACACCTGCACACAAGGTTTCATTAAAAGCTGATTTGGTAATAGTGTTTACACACACCTAAATATAACTCTTTTCTTTTCTAGATTAGATGTTCTCCACCCTTGTCATAATGATGTGGTAGGTGGATAGCAATTCTCTGCATCCCAGACATGGAAATTGTGTGGCCATCAAGGAGACAGAGATAAGCAAGTCACATGCACAACATGGGAGACAATGGGAGCATTATCTCTGAAACTCGGCATTTACATGGGTACAACATGACTCCAGCAATGGGCCTCCTTCAGTTTCAAAATTATGACTCCAAATAAAAAAGATGCATTTATAAGAGAATTAAAATATTATTGAACCTGCCAGATGTTAAAGAACCCGAAATGCCAACCGCTCTATCAGTCAGGGATGTGACTTCTCCTCGTTGCAGATGGGGAACAGATAGGTAACAAGAGTGAGACCTGCCCAAAACCACACAAAGTATCTGCAGCAAATTGCAGCAAACCTGGGAAGAAAATTGCAGTCTTGCAGGGCTCAGACCTGTTCCTGAACCACAAAAAGATGCATCTCCTGAAGCCAAATCCCCTACTTTCTATATTTAGTCAGTGAGGATCATGGGAAGAATTAATCAAAAATATCATTTTCATCTCCATCAGAATGTTTTTAAGAAATAATTAAAATCCCAGCAAGAACATTTCAATTCCTTCTTTCTTGGATTTGGGGCTTTCTCCCACTTAAATTTACCTTTTAATAGTTTCTAAGATTTGCCTCCAAAATCCAGAGATATAAAGGTCAAAATTCTATCATTAATAAAGACAAAAATTAAATTTCTAACATTATTTTCAAGTAGGACAAAGCTAATTTTTTTTTCTTATATTTGTCAGAAAAGTATTGACCGGATGATGTTTTGTTTATGGTATTAGAAGGCATTGCTCTTGTTATAATGCACGCTCTCTCTGTTTACAGCACTGCATTGCAGGTACAAGTCCTCCACAACCGTAACGGCTTTCAGAAGGAAAACTAAAGGAAGATGTTCTTGGGTCCGAAGACATGGAAATGGGGAGATGAAAGAAAAACAGAAGACACATTATGCCATTGATGGTCAATTTTTATTGCTGCACATAGACATTAAAAGACAAGAGGACATACATTAAAAGACAAGATGAGAATTAAAGAACAGAAGACATCTTCCAACATCAACCGCTTACAGCACAGCCATCGTTAAATAACTTCCCAAGATGCCTAGCTGTATAATATTGGCCAACAGCAGTTGCCAAGAAGAAGGTGCTGAGATAACAGTAGCAGAAGTATCATAGGAAGCAAAGATACAGGCTGGAATCATTCAGAAAAATATTTTCCAAGACAAAGAGAGCATGAGGTAACCAGGTCAGGAGAGGTCTTGGTACGTCGCAGGTGGGTCTGTAGCCTGTTTTTGATTCCGTGGATGCTCATGAGCCTATGGATATTGCAATGCACCGAAGCATCAGGGCTGCATGCAAGGCTCATGCATTAAGGCAATCAGCATGGGCGAGAGCGGAGCTTGCCGCACGGCTCCTGGCACACTTTCTCGCACGACTCGACACACTTGGTGGTACACACCTCCACGCACTGGGTGGTGCAGGGCTCCACGCACTTGGTGCGGCACTGGGCGATGCAGGGCTCCACGCACTGGGTTTGGCACTGAGTGTCGCATGGCTTCACGCAGACATCGATGCACTTAGGGGGGCAGACCTCCACGCACTGGGTTTGGCACTGAGTGTCGCATGGCTTTACGCAGACATCGATGCACTTAGGGGGGCAGACCTCCACGCACTGGGTTTGGCACTGAGTGTCGCATGGCTTTACGCAGACATCGATGCACTTAGGGGGGCAGACCTCCACGCACTGGGTAGTGCAGGGCTCCACGCACTGGGTGCTGCAGGGCTCCACACACTGGGTGCTGCAGGGCTCCACGCACTGGGTGGTGCAGGTTGTGGTGCACTGGGTGGCACAAGGCTCCACACACTGGGTGGTGCAGGTTGTGGTGCACTGGGTGGCACAGGGCGTTGGGCAGACCTCCACGCATGGTGTGGAGCACGGCTTCACGCACACGTTTCCGCAGGGCTCCACGCACTTGATGGTTTTCTGCACACAAGTGGGAGGGGGCAGGCAGGGCTGTTTGCGCTGCTCGTAGCAAGACATCCTTGTGAGGTGCTGGTAAAGCTAAAGACAAAGATAAAAAGAGATACACAAAATCAGGACACGCGTTCTTTCTTCTTGAGCCACAATTCACAACCTGAGCTCTTGAAACATACATAGCAGTTAGCTGTTGGACTGAGAAAAGGACTGTTAGAAAAAATCGCATGTGTGAATGATTTCTGGATTCAGAAATAGGCAACTAACACTGCCAGATTATTTCTTCCTTTCTTGGGAACCTGCAAGCATTGCTGTTAGGAAGACTAGAGCCATAACCCCTGAATTTTATAGAATTGCCCACAGTTAAATTCTGTAGAAGCCGTAACGTGAAAATAGTTCATTTCCTTATGTTCTTAATTAAATCAGCAGACATTCCAGGGCCCATCTTTTGCTTATCACTTCTCCAGTTCCTCACGCGCACCACAGAGCACATCCCTCTTTGTGTAGACGTTGAGCTGCTAATGCCCGAGGATAAAGCCCAAAGACCACAAACTCAGACACTATCCCAAATCCTCCAGCTGTGTATCACAGTACGTCGCTGGAGTTGTATCAAAATGAATGGGTTCATCCTTTCGTAAGAGAAGTGTTGGCCCAGAGGTTGCAGCTCCTACTTCCAATTCATTTCCTCATCTTGACTTCTCCCAGATGTCTCCTGCAGCTTTGCCCTCGGGTACTCTGCAGCTTCCTTCTTCCAGATAATGCTTCTTCCCACCCATCTCTTTTGAAGTCCCAAGACTTACTCTGCAGCATCCACCAGTTTACTTAATTTCCAGACTTAATGAGGTACGAAAAAATTAATGAAGGTAGAATACATAATGAAGATGAGAGAGAGTCACAGTTTCTGTGAGGTGGTGGCAGGACATTTGCAAGCGACATAAGGAAGAGCAAACTCTAAATAAGAGTCAAACATCCTCTCCCCCATTCCAGGAAAAATCCTGGAACAGAAACACTAGAAGCAAAGCTCTCCTGTGATCAGTAATATATTCTCTTGACCAGAACAACCCAGTACACACCCATTGCATTATTCCCTGATAAATCCAAGAAAGACTTACCAGTTCACCAATGCAGGTGAGTGAAGGAGAAGTCAAATGAGCTTGTGTGAGCATCAAAGGGCAAACCTTTTTATATGGCTCGCATGGCGTCATCTCCGGAAACAAGAGAGCCCAGGGGCATGGACACCTGACCACTAACTACCTGAATAGGCTCTAACCATACATGCTTTACATATTTGTTTGCATCCTAATTTTTTCCAGAAAAAACATGTGATCCTGACCAAGTTCTGCTTCCACCTAATACCTAAGTCGTGTGGTTCCCAACGGGAATGACACAGTAATTAAAAAAAATCAGGTACCAGATTAATTGCTTTTCAAAAAAGGTTTAATGTGCTTGGATATGTTCATCTCATTATTTCCATAAATGTCTGAATGATACCTTAGGTTTTTCTCAATGCAGTAAGAACGGATGGCTATTATTAGGGAAGGTGGACAATTGATCTGATTTACTATGAGAAATATCATGTCCTAATTCTCATGGTAAGAAACAGCTAATCCTGCAGTGGGCCATCAGCACTTACACAAACTGCTGAGGTATCTGTTTCTCTAATACCTGTTTGAACATTTAAAATACCCAACTCATTCCTCTTCACCCTCTATTGACAAAATTCATGCTTGGCAATGCCAATGGCGACACAACTCCAGTTATCTTGAGGACCTTTTCAGGCCATTCAGGGCAAAGTAAAGGGGCACTCATTTTAAAGGCATTTTTCACTGCCAGGGCAGTGTGAAGGGCTTCAGCTTAAGTGGGATTTAGGCCCAGGACTCTATATTAGCACATCGAAGCCTTTTGCTGATCATGATATCTCACTCAGCTCTGCAGCACAGAAAAGCCTCTGAGATATTCCAATCACGGAGGTGGAATGTGATCATCAGACTACATTTAGGCGACCAAATTCCCCAATGAGATCACTTACACAAATGCTAAATGGGAAAAAAAAAAAAAACAAAACCTCAACCCATTCAGCATGAGCACTGCATCCTGTTTACGCTGGAAACCAAGAGTCCCGCTGGAGAATTGCAGGCATCAGCACTGGTTCCTTTCTAGTGGTTACACGGGGAAACTGGAATTCCCGTCCTAAGCCCATGTGAGCGAATGGATCTGCGCTGCTTTTGACATCTGCCCAGCAGCACCTCATGGCTCTTTCAGTCTTTCCACTCCTCTTCCTTTGCTGGACAGACTCAGTGCATCATGCGTGGTTTCTCCCTCCGAGACTTTTATAGATGATAGGAAGAAATAAGGACTTGTAGAGTGTTGTTGGCTTGTGTTAGACGTCTGCTTCAGGGTGAGGAGAAACACCCACAACCGCGTCAAATAGACCCTGCAGACTGTAAAACGAACAGCGAGCAACTAGCTCAGATTTAGGTGTCTAATATTTCGACAGATTCATCTCTCCCCATATTCTCCTCCTAGAGCTAACCCTGATGGGTGATGCTGAGCAAGCAATTGTCCTCCAGTTCTTTTAGGTCCCCTCACAGCAGCAGCCGCCAACACTTCTCTTGCTGAAGAGTTTCTCATAGTCCGGCTCGCGCAGTTCTTCATGCTTTCCAAGGGCTCCAGGCTCACATCTAAAACTGATGCTGAGGACTGGTCCTACGTCTCCCTTTCCGTAGTGGGTTATTGTATACCCTGTTGTATATTTGATTAGCAAGAAATTGTAACTTCTAAGAGAAATAGATATTTTAGGAGATACAAATTGATCTGCATTTGTAATATGTGGGAACATTAGAGGGCTGGATTATTATCGTTAATTGACACTCATTTGTGGATCTCCATTATATTTATGAGCAATTTGGTCATTTGACTGGTCACATTAACTTCAGTGAGTCAGGACCCCACAGCAACATCCTTTTGTGGCCATCGTCCTTTGGCAAAAGAGCTGAAAAGAAGTGTTTTTTCCAAATCTGACACTTCTGGGATCTATTTAATTAAATGGCATTTGTCAAGGTCTCTTGCAGAACCAGAGGCTGGTGTGATGGGTAGCGCTTTTATGAAAAGAGCATGACAGAGTGCAAACCCGAACCAGAAGAGGTTCCAGGAGCCCAGGAGGAGGCAGACTCCCCTACCCCGAGGTTTGCCTGGTGCTGCAGAAGAGGAGCCCCCTGAGCACTGTGTTCTGGTGCTCAGGAGTATATTTCTGAAAAATTCAGTAAAAAAGGACATGGTCAACACTTTTGGCTCCTAATAATCCAAGAGAGACTTTGTATTTCACCACCAAGAGCTACCAAAGATGGAGGCACATCAAGATTGGAGCCATTTTCCTACAGCTGTAAAAAATTTGCCTGCAGACATGAAACACCACATGGTCACAGAAACGTGATTGTTAACATAAATACAAAACTTCAGGATGTGCAGATGTCATGATTTTTGATGGAAACATTTCAAACTGAATTTTTTCCCTGTGCAACTGTTTGGATATGCACCACTGTGGGCTGTTCGACTGGATTCCTGCTAGAAAAAAAAGGTTATTTCATAAACTGCTGAACCCTTTGCTTTAAAAATACGACACCTCTGGATTTCTTTGCATCCCTTGGTTTACCTAAAAGCCTCCTAAGTAAGCTTTCTTCCTTTGTGGCATCCAGCACTGGTCGGCATCAGGGATTTCATGTTGTTATGTGCAGAATCCCGTAGAGTGCACTACGCACATTTTGGTGAGCAAAGCATTTTCATAGAAATCAAGGATTCTCCCCATATTCTCAGCCCGGCAAGGCCTTCCCAGCCCACTCTCCTGCACTTTGTTGCAATTAAATCCTAAAGTCTGGGGCCTTATTACACCCAACTTTCCCCTCTCGTTATTCCCTACCACAACCACCTGGGGAAGTGCGAGGGTGTGATCCAGCACCAAGGGCAGCTTCCAGGTGGGGCTGGTCTCCAGGCCTATCGCTCCGGCTTTGGAAATCATCTCATAGCTGAGATGCCAGGAGGCTGAGTACAGAATGCAATTAGCCTCACATGAAAACAAGTGGCTTGTCTAGTCCATGCCCTAGGGACTATTTGATCAAGTAATTAGATCATTACTTCTGGGGCTGAGAGGAACCCAAATACGCACTATCCGCCTCTTTTCCTGTTTACTCAGGAAGGTGAGTGCTCTGTGAAGAATGATAAGTGAGCATCTGAATGCAATTAAATCTGAAAAAGAGGAACTAGCTGTGGTTATGGGGGAAAAAAAAAAACAACTCATCTGTCTTATCTTTTGCCTTCTGACTATTGCAGATATTTGCTTTGATTTCCCAATATTTTAGAACGGGAATCCAGCTTTCCTTAGGGTTTTTTTACATTACTGAATAAAACTGTGTCTTGATCTCTGGGGAATACTTTCTAGAGCTCAGAGCACATTGCCTGACAGAGCAAGAACTGTGGGCCTGCTTCATTTGCTTATGCTGAACAGCAATTTTCTCCCAAACTGTTATAACAGTTTCACAGATATAGTATAAACATTCAGGGAGTAAGGATGTCTGTTTCTCTTCCTACGGCACAGTCTCGTGATGTTCACCTGGAAATGAAGTGTCTGCTCTCTGCTAATGGTCTCAGCCTTTTAAAATCTAAGTTTCTACGCTCATATGAAGGATTAACTATAATGCAAGGATCATGCCATCAGAAGGATGCTACAGAGAAAGTTTAAGGGAAAATCTTATCTGAATGCCATTTTTTGAACCTGCAGTTTCTTATTCCCCAGAAGATTGTTCCATTTGATTTGGGAGCAGGAGCAAAGGAAATCGTTGCTTGCACAGAACCTTTTAACGAGTTTTGGAGTCAAATCAGACCTCCACAGAGAGGCGATTAGGAAGCCTCAACTGGTTTGGTATTTGTATTGTGTAACATTTGTGCTTAGGTAACACCTAGAGCACTTGCCAAAGTCCAGGCACCCACCGTGGCGAGTGCTGTACAACCAGTGGCAAGAGCCAGGGTCTGCCACAACCTGTTGAGAGAGGAAGACGAAACAGAAGAGCTGTGAGGGCGGAACGATTTGTGCGAGGCCGGATCTCCCCAGCCCATGTGCAATGCCACATCCATTGGGTATGATTTATCATGTCCCACTAATTGGTCGGACTCCTCTACCCGAAAAAGTGAGACAGTGATAATTACAGGTTAGTCACCAGCCACGTGCCCTGGGGCATCTTTAAAGAGGGAGCCAGTGGGTGCTTGCAGACAGAGCTGCACCCGTGTCTGCTGCTTCAGCAGCTGGGCTGGCTTCCCCCGCAGCCTGCCTCCCCATCTCCCATCCCTTCAGCAGTTGCTGCTAAGCCCAGTCCCACTCTCACAGAATCATAGAATCATTTGGTTGGAAAAGACCTTTAAGATCATACGGTTGGACTTGATGATCTTAAAGGTCTTTTCCAACCAAAAGATTCTGTGATCATCGAGTCCAACCGTACCTGTCCACTACTAAACCATGTCCCTAACCACTCTGCACCACCTCTGCTGTGGAAACCTGCAGAGCACTACCCTTGGCATGTGTAACAGGGCGACCAAGTCCCTGAGGATGCTGCTCACTCCCGGGCAAGCAATTTGCAAACAAATTTGGTGCTAAGGAGGAAACACTGGGATCCTGTTAGCAGATATTCACGGAGGGTTACCAAAATTGTCCAAGACACCTTGCTAATACTAATGACATTTCTGCAAAATTCAGCGGTGGGTGGACCCGTGTCAATCTCCCTCACTGCTGAGGCTTGCCCAATTGCCACCAGAGACAAGGAAAGAGAAGCTGATCGCAAAAGGCTGAGATAGGACCTCTTACACATGGGTGACACAGTCACGAGGCACGGTCTCCCAGACCTGTTCGTCTTCCCCTTGTTAGTGGCTTATTTACCCATTGCTCATAAGGGAACATTTCATTTCTGCCTGCAGGATGCAGACACAGCTGGCCCTGAGCTCCTCCAGCTTCGGAGGAGCACTTCAGCAAATGATTGGGTTTTCCAAGTCTTTTCAAAACCATGGGAGAGCGGTGCTTCCTTGTGACGTACAGCATCCCCTCCCCCAGCAATGATCTGGGATATCCCAGATGAGTCCCAGGTCTCCGACTATTGCCTTAGACCTTCCCATGCCTTCTAGCAGGAGCTGCCACTTTACAGAGATCTGGCTTTTAGGAAGAAGTTAAAAGGAGAAAGTGTGAGTCTGGGGGAACGCAAAAGTGAAGGAAACACTTGCAGACAGCTGATGCCAAGATCATTTTTTTTATTGCTTCATACAAGAAAAGGAGAAGATGGTAAGAAAGAACAAACGGGGAAATTCCTCCATCCACATCAGTACAAAGAAGAATTACAGAATCTCTCTCCCAGGCAATATTCCCGGGGGCACAAAATCAATTAGTTACATGTTACAAGGAAAGGCATTGTGCTTGAGGTAAATGTAGCAGAAATGATGCAGAACCTAAGGAAAACCATTAGAGGATTTACTCTTCCTAGGACAGGAAGGGCACTAGGAAAGCAAAGACATGAGGAAGATGATGGCAAGTTCAGGGATCTGCAAACCATTTTCATTCCTTAGCCTTTGGGGACTCCACAGGGCAACGTCACTGCAGAGCGGGGTCCCTTTGCAGCTCCCTCCACAGGAGCCCCCACACGCAGCCCTTCAAGGAGCCGTGCGTTTACGACAGCAGACATCTGCACATTTGATGGAGTAGTACCGGCCACAGGCACAGGTGTGTGCACCCGCACACGGGGGCACGGCTTGCGTGACGCAGGTGGTGGCACAGGAATCCACACGCTTTGTAACAGCCTGAATGCCCCCACAGCAGGGATCCACACACCTGGTGGTGCACTTGGTCACCTCCTTGCAGCAGGGATCCACACACCTGGTGGTGCACTTGGTCACTGCCTTGCAGCAGGGATCCACACATCTGGTGGTGCACCTGGTCACCTCACCACAGCAGGGATCCACGCGTCAGGTGGTGCACTTGGTCACTGCCTTGCAGCAGGGATCCACACATCTGGTGGTGCACCTGGTCACCTCACCACAGCAGGGATCCACGCGTCAGGTGGTGCACTTGGTCACTGCCTTGCAGCAGGGATCCACACATCTGGTGGTGCACCTGGTCACCTCACCACAGCAGGGATCCACGCGTCAGGTGGTGCACTTGGTCACTGCCTTGCAGCAGGGATCCACACATCTGGTGGTGCACCTGGTCACCTCACCACAGCAGGGATCCACGCGTCTGGTGGTGCACTTGGTCACTTGCCCACAGCATGGCTCCACACACTTAGTAGTGCATCTGGTCACAGGTCCACAGCACGGAGCCACACACCTGGTGGTGCACTTGGTCACTCTGTCACAGCATGGATCCACACACGTGGTGGTGCACTTGGTCACCTCTCTACAGCATGGATCCACGCATTTAGTGGTGCACTTGGTCACTCTGCCACAGCACGGATCCACACATTTAGTGGTACATCTGGTGACACCTCCACAGCATGGATCTATGCACCTGGTGGTGCACTTGGTCACTTCCCCACAGCATGGATCCACACATGTGGTGGCACATCTGGTCACAGTTCCACAGCATGGATCTATGCATGTGGTGGTGCATTTGGTCACTCTGTCGCAGCACGGATCCACACACGTGGTGGTGCACTTGGTCACCTCCTTGCAGCACGGATCCACACACGTGGTGGTGCACTTGGTCACTTCCTTGCAGCAGGGATCCACACACGTGGTGGTGCACCTGGTCACACTGTCGCAGCATGGATCCACACACGTCGTGGTGCACTTGGTCACCTCCTTGCAGCAGGGATCCACACATGTGGTGGTGCACTTGGTCACTTCCTTGCAGCAGGGATCCACACATGTGGTGGTGCACTTGGTCACTTCCTTGCAGCACGGATCCACACACGTGGTGGTGCACCTGGTCACCTCCTTGCAGCAGGGATCCACACACGTGGTGGTGCACTTGGTCACCTCCTTGCAGCAGGGATCCACACACGTGGTGGTGCACTTGGTAACTTCCTCACAGCAGGGATCCACACACGTGGTGGTGCACCTGGTCACCTCCTTGCAGCAGGGATCCACACACGTGGTGGTGCACCTGGTCACCTCCTTGCAGCAGGGATCCACACACGTGGTGGTGCACTTGGTCACCTCCTCGCAGCAGGGATCCACACACGTGGTGGTGCACCTGGTCACCTCCTTGCAGCACGGATCCACACACGTGGTGGTGCACCTGGTCACTTCCTCGCAGCAGGGATCCACATATGTGGTGGTGCACCTGGTCACTTCCTCACGACACGGAGGCACACACGTGGTGACTCCGAGGCAGCACGGATCCACGCACCTGGCAGTCTGTGTCACACCAAGATTACCCAGGTTCACGTAAGTGGTGGTGCCCTGAGGAATCCCAGCACAGCAGCAGGGATCCACGCATGGACGCAAGCACGGGGTGTTACAGACAGCACCACAGGGGTCCACACATTTTTTCACAGGAAAATTCTTCACCAAGATGGTGGGAGGTGGAAGGCAGAGCTGCCTCTGTTGGCAATCGTTTCGGTAACGCATCTTTGAGGGAGGAGTAATGTCTGAAAGCAGGAAAGGAATATACTTTGTGGAAAACAGAGACATTCAGCTTTCACAAGGCGATTTTATACACTGAGTTAAACGATACTTTTTCCCGTGCAATACTGAACAATATACTGGGAAAACAGCCTGAAATCCACAGCAGGGCACTAACTCCACATGAAAGCATTTTAGACAAGTTTGTAGCTACTGGCTGCACATACATCTCAAACAACTTCTTCTCAAAACATGAAAGAAGCGTTGTTATTTGGACACAGCTAGATTATATTGCAGGATCTGAAGTCATGACAGCCCCACCTGTCCACAGCTTCCCTTGGTTTGGGATTAACTCTTTGACATTACTTCCCTATTTCCACCCAAACAGGAGACTGCTAGGCTTCTGACAGTGCCCTGTCCACACGCAGGTCTTCAGCTAGAGGACATGACTGGAGACTTCATGCCAGAAAACTTCCACAAGGAAAAGATCTGACGCTCCCAGTGCAGCTGCCTTCCCACCTCTCCCACAGAAGTCTTCCAAGCTCTTCTCATCTAGACTTCCTTCCAGGCATTGCTTACCCGTGCAGCCTGCAAGTCTCCACTTCTTATCTTCCCTCCCACTTTTTTCCTTTGAAGTCCTAGCCTTGCCTTTTGATCTCTCTCAAACCCAGTAATTTCCTGGTTAAAACAGGGTAGCAATGTCACTGGGGAAAGAGAGAGGTTAGTCCACTCTCTACTACCCTGAGACGCATCTTGATGGAGAAAGCACAGCAACTGCAAAACATACAGCAAATAAAGACTGGTAGAAGATGGAATTAATATTTACCCTTAGCTCAGCTGCTTGATAAGTACCATACACAAATCTCGCTAAGCAGAAGCACTCGTAAGCCTTCTAACTTGCTTCTGCAGACAATATTTAAAAATGAAATAACCCCAGCCACTACACTACTTCCCAGTAAGCCAAGAGAGACTTACCCAATTCACGACCAGCAACGAGCAAACGAAACCAAAATGGCTTGAGAAACACTACAATATGAATCCTTTTATAGGATTTCAGTGTCCGTGTCTCCGGAAGTGAGACACCTCAGGGGTATGGAAATAGAATTTTTAATAATCCAGACCTGCTCCACCTCCAATCCTCAAATTACTTGCTTACATTATAATTTTTAATGAAACCTAGCTACTGAGGTGGTACCTGCGACATTACGACTGCTGCCGCAAGCTTGAATTCCTCATCCACCTATTTCCTATGGGGGGTGGGGAAAAAAGAACCAGTGATACAGCCTGGAAACAATCCCCCTCGGGATTAAACTTTGTTTTGATAAAAGTTAATTTGGTACATTTTCCTGCACCTTCCCCTGAGACAGCCATACAGACCAGGATTACAGATGGGATAGGACCCTGTAAGTGGCTTTGTTCTGCTCTACCGTGCAAGTTTGGCTGCTCTTACAAGCATGCAATATCCCTCCTACTGAGAATTTTATTCTCGATAATCTGGTCAGAATTCCCCTTGTTGCAACTTGCAGTTATTGCTTCTCACCCTGTCTCTGGGCACCTCTGAGAAGAACCTCTCCATTCGATATCCCTTTAGATAGCTGAAAGGGGCCCCAGGATCTCCCCTAAGTCTTTTCCTTTCCAGGGTGAGCAGGTCCTTCAGCCTCTCCCCATCCATCATCTCCTCAAGGCCCCTGGACCATCTTGGTGGTCTCCGCTGGACTCACTCCAGTTTGTTGGAGACTGTCTTGCACTGTGGGCCCCAAATTGGACACAGCATCCAGATGTGGTCTCACATGTGCCGGACAGAGGGGACCACTCACCCCCCAGTAACTGCTGGTGTACACTGAGGAGTGCAGCACAGCACATGGGAGCACCCAAGTTTTCTGGGCAGCCTCATAACACCTCTGCTCCTCAACCAAGTGCAGTATGCCAGCATAACCAAAATTCGTTATGATTTTGGCAATTAGGCAGCCAGGGAAGGCTTCTTACTGTGTTAAGGTCTTCAAAGTCACTCAGGCTCCTTCCAGAACTTCTCCTGCAGCAGCCCATCTCTATGCAGTAACACTCCAGGGTGATGAACCATCTGTGTTTGGTGCTCTGACCACAGCGTCCATGGCAGTGGCCCTTTTCGGTTTGCTGTGCACATTTCTGCCATATAGCAGGCTAAACCGAGACTGAGATATGCCGTTCACAGAAGACAGTGAACTGTGCATGACTGCCGCAGCATGGAGTCACCACTTTCTGCTTGCCACGATTGATTGCGGTCAAGTAAAGATGTTCTTGTCTGAACATCCTTTGTTATAAGAGAGAAGGGAGAGCCAACAAGTGCATTGCCTGCGAGAGATCAAAGACTCTGAAATTTCCTTCTCTGCTCACACCAAACTAGCCTTAAGTCACTTGGTGACACAAACATCGAACCAGTATTACTTGCACACAGACGAGGGCATACATCATCCATAGACAAAGGTGTGTTTTTGTGTCTGCACGCTATTCTCCCTTTAAACACGCGTGTCCATGCTGCTGAGCACAATGGTGTCCAATGTAGTGGCTTTTGGTTAAGTCAAAATAAATAAATCCGGGATGCGCGACCACTTGGGTTGCCAGTTCACTGCTGAGCACAGCGATTTGAATTAACCCTTAGCACAATTCAGCTGTCTCCAGCAAACCAGTGGGCTGAAGGAAAAAGGGTGGTGGTCACTGCTCCTACCACCCGTCTGCTCTTCAGGGGTGTACCCGGCGCGAGGATAAAGGCAACATCATGGCGATGGAGTAGTGTTATGTTATTTGAGTCAGAGCTTTAGGAAAAAACGCAAAACATCACGAGACTAGTGATGATATAAGAGTTTCCAGAAGCACGTCAGGATACTACCGCCAGCAGCACTGCATCTGAACAGGACAGCGGCAGTCACAGAAACAGGTCAGATGTGGCTAAAAATAAAAGAATCCCCCAGATCCCACATCCCATCCTGTCTCTAATGGCCCGCATGATGTGTTGGGCTGGAGGATGTTTTACCGTCACAGAAAAACTGACCCATGACTGGCCGACTATTTGAGAGCAAGCTGAGAGTCCATTCATTTCCCAAATTCTTCTGACGTCAGTCCCGCCGACAGGACATGTGAATTCACAAACCATCTTTGCTCATTTGCGCTTATGCTACAGCCACACAAATAGCCGGTTTTCATTAGAAATAATTAGCCAAATAATCCATCACAGGGCAGAGGCGGAGCAGGGCCAGGTTAGCAAAGGGTAGCTTGTCTGTGTGCCTGGGGCACCTCATCTCCGGAGGCCAGGCTCTTGAATATACAAGGCAGCTCCCAGGTTAAAGCTGCCGTGTCTGCTCGCTGTCTTTATTTGCTGATACCAAGCTGGGTAAGTATCTTCGGGATTGCACAGATCTGAGCCTATCGCTGGTGTTAATTTTCTACTGTGTGCTGAAATAGATTACTGCTATCAGCTGCATAAGGGAAATTGTTTATTGGCTCTCACACCTCCTTGGCGATAAGGGTTTGAAAGAGTAATAACCTTCTTCCTTCACACTTACTTCGCTGTAATTCCCATGGATGCTCTGCAAAAGGCTTCCTGTTGCCTCAGCACTGGATTTAGAGGGACAGAACACCATCTTGCTCACTGAATGCCTCCACAGCGGGCAGGAGCAGAAACTGCTGTGCACGTGGTTATCGTCTAAGCGGTGAAGCGACTGCAGCATCGTTACGGCAGCGGCCAAGGTCCCAGGTAAGAGTGCCTAGCCTCACGGTAAACCTGAACAACTACATCTTTCTTCTACCTGTCTAGCCTGTTGCTGCTTTTAGCCGTGATAAAGGTAGGACACTGATAGCTGCACCTCCTGCAGCTGCTGCAAGATGGGTATTCTCCTGCAAGGGAGTTTCAGGACGAGGAGAAAACATTTGGAAAAGAGAGGGGATTGATTTGAAGCTTATAAACCTGCTGAAAATGTTAATCAAATTCACTGCTATCTGTGCAAGAAAATGCTGCTAGGGTGAAATTGTTTGGCTGAAAACAGGTTTTAATAAGAAAAGCTGAGTTTGGAAGTTTATACAGAAAAACAGGATGACCAAACTTCTTTTCATAGAGTGGCTGCAGAATTTGGAAAAAAAACAACCAACCAACCAACACACAACCACAGCAAATTTTCTCTCTATTCCTTATTTCATGACCAAATTGTGGCACAAACAGCAACCATCTTGCTGAAGAATTCACCAGCCAAGAAGAAGAAATGTCTGATGCTTTGGGTTAGTAGACACCAAATTGCTCTTTTTCCTTCAGGCTTGCCTGCAGTGCAGAAAGATGTCTTCCCAGTGCAAGCTGCCCTGCCTGCCCCCTTCTGCCTGCACAGGGGAGGCTGCGCACACCGACACCTGCCCATCGTCTTGTGCCGTGGTGGACCTGGATGCCTGCCCTGTGCAGAACATGCACCCCTGTCCTGAGCAGATTTCTCAGGTGGACCCCTGCCCGTGTCAGGGTGCAGCCGCCTGCCTGGATGCTTGCCCTCAGGTTGGTCCCACCTGCCCACCTCCTGCTGTCCCCATGCCTGGGGACACCTGCTGCCCCGAGCACACAGCTGTCTGGGACTCCTGCGCACCTCCATGCGTGGGTGCCTGCGTGTGCCCAGCAGTGATCCCCTGTGACCCCCCTCAAAGCAAGGGAGGGACCAGCTTCCCATTCCAGCCCACAGCCTCGCCAGTGGAGCCCTGCACCCCTGAGACAGTCGGGACCTGCGTGGAAACCTTCCCCCTCCAGCATGCAATCTCCCCAGTGGATCCCTGCATCCCTGAGACAGCTGGGACCTGCGTGGAAACCTTCTCCGTGCAGCACCCACTCTCAGCAATGGATCCCTGCACCCTCGAGACAGTTGGGACCTGCATGGAAAACGTCCCCTTGCAGCACCCAGTCTCAGCTGTGGAGCCCTGCACCCTCGAGGTGCTCGAGACCTGCACGGAGGAGCCCTGCTGTGCTCAGGGTGTGATCACTGGTGATCCCTGCCCCAACCAGTGCTCAGTTACATGCGTTGATCCCTGCACAACCCAAAGTGCGATTTGTACGGGGCCATGTGTGCCCCAGAGTACCGCAGAACCCACGGGGACACGCACACCCCAGAGCACCATGGAGCTGTGTGCACCCCAGGGTGCCACAGGTCCCACAGACACCAGCTCTACCAAGGGCACGGCCAAGGGTGCCGATGCCTGCCCGTCCCCACGAGCGCCTTTCCGCCTGAACACCTGCACTGCCGCCATCGTGGAGCGGTGCCTTTCCAGGTGTCAAAACTGGCTGCGAGGCAAAAAATAAGAGTGGCGTGAGTGGGCACACAGTAAAGAGGTTTCCCTGCATAAATGAGACCTTCTTGGTGAGTCTCTTGGTTTCTTATGTGTAACAAGAAGAGAGAAAATTTCTTCATGTTGAATAAAAAAAATACTTTTCAATCATCTGTTAATTATGGCTCTTATTTTTATTGCCTAATGTTAACTGCAATAATAATGGCAAAAGTGCAAAGCAAGTATTAATTGCATTCACAGAGACCCGTTTCATCATCTTCAACCTTTTTACTTCCCACATACAAATAACTACTTTCACAGTCTGTCTTAAATTCAGTTATGATTTTGCCTTTGGGTTTTCTATCCTCTTTCTTAATGGTTTTTGCGATTGCAATTATTATGAGAATATTGAGAAAAGTATCTCAAAGGCATCATTTATCATAGCTTGAGAAAGGTCTTTCAAGGAGATACAAAACGACAAACAGCCTTCAGGGTGAAAAAAGAGCAAACGCTGAATAGAAAGAAGTTGCAGAAAACACCGGGAGAAGAGTAATGCTGAGAAATGGGAGTTCTGTTGCACAATGTCCAGGTGAAGGCTGGGTAAAACTCTGTATAATTAAAAGTTTTCATCACTTAACAGCTTTCCCCAGAACCGGAGTTATATCTCTAAATATTAGCAGCAACCTGATGCAGCAGATGGATAAAGCTTTTAAGAAGTTATAGAAAGACCAGGGGAAGGAGGATATGCCAATTATTTCTGCAGTTATCTGCCCTGTAATTGATATATCACCTGACATTTCTTGCCCAGCAGCCCCATCAGACTCGGTGCTAGCATCCAGGGCTCCTGGTGGCACCTGGCCACGAGCTGCTGTTTGCTGGTACAGCAGTTTGCTGCTGCTGCAAGAGCCCAATCCAGCTCAGGGTAGCCTGGAAAAACGATGAGAACCAGCCTAGGCATCCATAAACTGCTGCTCAACGAAAGCCTTTTTTATTGGATTGTGGCACTTTGTTTGCTGGGTATTTAACGTCCTCTGCTAGAAAGGATTTTTCTGCCTCCATAGGCACATCAAATAAAATATCTCTACGTGTTAGCGTGCTCTGTGTATTTGCAAAGAGATGAAACAAGTCCTTATAGTGTAGCAATAATCACAGCTTATTGGATTGAGGGAATAAATCTCAATGAATCTGAATAGTTTGTCAGCTGTTTCCGTTTTTTTCCCGGTAAATAAATCAACAGATATCATTCCCAAGACACTATGCCAGATTACTGTGCCTGAAACTACATAGATCACGCATTATGTTGTAACAAGACTCTCCTGTGAGTGAGATTAGATCTGCAGTATTTGACTTTGGAAACACCTATAAATCAAACATTAGCGAGGATAGCCTATAGTAACATAAAAATGACAACTAAAGATGAGCAGGCTAGGATGATAAGCGGAGGAATACCGTTTACTGTAGTACCAAATGTGCCCTTGCAAAGTCAGGTAAGCTCAGCACATTGTTACACGATGCTCTTTTGACACCATACTACTAGGCTGTCCTTGACAAATGGTTGTCCTCTCCCGCATAATCTCAGCTACAAAAAATAACTTCTCGTTAGACGCTTGCATCGCCCTGGCTGGTGCTTCCCCTCACAACTGCAACATTTGTGGTTATGCCAACACAGTGCGCTCCATCCCAGCACATTTGACAGTCAAGCACCCATCTACTGATGCTCAGAGTTTGTTGGCATCATCCTGGGTGCTTCCGAGTGCTTACCAACAACTATAAAACAAAACCTGGAGACCAAGCTGTTTCCTCCAGCACAGCAGCCGCTCAGCAGGTGAGGAAATGAGTTTCCTTTCCTCAAGTGTCATTAAGCTGGAGGTGTTCATCAAGACCAAGACCAAGGATTCTGTAGCTCTTTAAAGAGCCATAAGTATGTCACGTTTTATACATAAACTAAACCTAGAAAAACGTGTCCTTTTTGTTGGGTGCATCGACTGTAATTTCAGCGAGCGTTTCTTCATTCAAGCAATCTGGGCCAGAGATGGTCTTCGTGGCTGGGCTGCAGTGCCCTGATCCCAGTCCCAGGCCTGCAGTGCTGTGGTAAAGCAGCAAAGCAGGAAGAGGACCAGATCTAGCTAGGTCCTTTCACTGGTCCGTGACATACTGTGTTTGCATCTCAAAACTCACAAACAGCCTGTTCATTGCCTTCCCCTGGCTCTTCATTCCTTTGACGGTTCTCATGTTCCCCTCACCATGGTCTCCTCCCCTCACTCATCTGTCATTATTCCTGCCTTGTGACACCTCATCATCATTAGGGTGGAGTGTAATTGGTACAGCTGGAAGAGGCATCAGTGTGATTGTGGCATTCCTAGCATATCAGCTAGTAATTTATACCTTTCCCAAAGAGGAAGGAAAGGACAAAACACCGTCCAACCTGCATTTGGCCAAACTTCGTTTGCAAAGAGAAGTCCAGGACCTCATTTCTCAGGCATGGCCGACAAGGCTGAGAGCTTGCGCACAGGCATCTCAGCTGGTGCCGAGATGAAGGACCATAAGCAGTAGTCCAGGGCTGGTACTGCTTATTGCATGGAGCTGGGTGAGTCATTTTAGGAAGCTGATCCTTCAGAGCAGGTCAACTGCTGTACGTCTGCGCTAGTGAGCAATGCCAGTCTGGAGTCCACATTCTCCTGGCCTGAGTCACCAGCTCCAGAGGGTCTTCCAGGCACAGAGGAGACTGAGAAGTCCGGCTAAAACTAGCATCTCCGCCCTTTACTAAAAGCAGAGAGGTCAGCACCCCTTAGCACATCCAAGTAACTCTTCAAAACACACACAACCTACACTGAGTGACGGTTTAACAAAAAAAACTAGTTCAGCCACTGCCACGTTGGCTCCGAATTCCCTATTTCTTCATCCCATTTTTTCCCCTCTGGTTTTCAGGCTCCCATCCAGCATCCTTCTGGGTTCAGGACCAGGTGACTTTTGCCCGTGGGCTGTGACTGGCTCCGTTTTGAGCAGGGCACAGCTCTAAACTTCAGCACAAATGTACACCCAGGCAAGAAGTTTTTGAGAATGGCTGGGAGCCTGCCAGAGCCCAGCACACCTTTCCCTGTGCTCACCTCTCCAGTGTAAACAAACAGAAGTGTTGCTCTTAAACAACGCAGGCCACAGGTAGAACTGGTAGAGCCTGGTTTCCACTGTCGTGTCCAACACCCGATGAAGGGAGAACTGACTAGTCCTTTTTACTACAGCAGCATTAACCAAGTCTCTACTGATTTTCATGAAACTAGCAGAGATTTAGCATTTGTTTGAACCATGCCACTGTGTCAAATTTGCTTGCAAATAATAGGTTAGGATATTAAAATTGGGAGCGTAGAAGCCTTACTTGTTGGGAAAGCCAGGCTAAAGAAAGATGAACCCTATGAAAAAAAGAAAGCAGGTGATTTCCCTGTCTGTACATCTCTGGAAAGAAGGAGAGGAGCAGGCAGGGCAGGCAGGAGTTGCATTCCTGCAAGCAGCACAGGTAGCACCGTGCAGGACAAGGTGCATCAGCCTGCTCACTGCTTGGCTTTTCCCCCTGCTGCCACCCCACAAGCCTTCTGCAAGCGGCTGCCAGACCTGCGCTGTTCGCCTCGTTGAGTGCTGCCATACCGCCGCCAGACACATGTCCCCACCAGGCAAGCTCCATCTTGCCCTAAAGCACCCACTCCGGTCCTCGGCTGTCAGCCCGACACAACACTCTGTTCCTTCCCAGCAGTACCTTGCCCAGCCAGATCCACCACACTGCCAGCCTGGCTTTGGTGGGGTTTCTATCAGGTTGTGTTTCCCAACATGTCCTCTCTGCTCCCCTCCACCCTCCCGTTGTTGCAGCACAGCCACCCCTGCGCACTTCTTAGTTGCTTTATCTCCGCCTGCCCTCGATGCTCCTGTGGTCACTCCTTGGTGGCCAGAGCTGCTTTTCAGGACAGCAGAAAGCAGTTTTCCACCCCAACCAGGGAAGACACTAAACCTGAGACTTTAAGCCATTGCCCGAGATTGCAGCTTCCTCCAAAAACAGGCTAGCAAAAGGAACTGAAGTTCTCCCACTGATGCGCTGGGCCGTGAGGAAGCTAACGGGCAAAGGCACCAAAACCCCACCACCAAGGGGAGCAGCCAAAATGAGTGCAGCCCGTGACTCACTTCCACCATGGCCACAAGAGGTGACTCAGGTCTCCACCAAACCCTCAGCTTTCGTGTGGAGCACACCAGCAGAGACCACAACTGAGCCAACTGCCCTGTCCCATCCCAGCCCACCTCCTGCTCTGACAGCCCTGGGATGAGGCACAGAGCTCCACAGGCGCACGGGTGGCAGGAGCAAAATGCTGCTGCCCCCACCCCCAGCCAGGGTCCCCACACACGGCAGGAGCAATGGCTCTGAGCTCAGAATGGTACAGTAGGGGAAGAAAATCAAAGAGGAGCACTCGCAGCCGGGCTGCGACACCTGCCCAGCCTCTGCGCACTGCCACAAAAAGCTGGTTCATAGTCAGAGCTCTGCCCAGAAGCTGATTTTTCCAAAGCTAAGCCCTGTGGCTGGCTCAGGGAGCGCATGTGAGCGAGGTCTGGGTGCGGGCAGCAGACCTGATGGGAGGGATGGCATCCCGGCTGCCCACACCAAACGCGCACAGCTGTGTCTGCGCATGCACGTGCTTGGCTTGGGCACCCGCAGCAAGCTCGCACACGTGTGACCGTGCATGCACACACGCAGCGTCCTCTGGTGGTGCACGGGAAGGCAGGAGGACATTTCCTGCTGGAGCCTGGAGAAGCTGAAAGGCAAGGAACACACAGGCAGGGTCAAAGCTCATTTTCCGATGACGGATAAAAAGCAGGACTTGGAGTCTTCTGGGCTGGAGGTAACGGGTAGTAGCTGCGTGATTAATTTTGTCTTGATTGTCTGTCAGTTAACAGCATTCCCAGACACCTGGGTTGAAGGACTGACAGACAGCATGCTGCCACACCAGGGGTCCTCCTCCTCGCAGTGAAAAGCGGGTGCCTTCGGAGGGCGGTGAAACAATCCTTCACAGCAGTAAATGTGGGACAACATCATCTCACCTTCCTCCCTGCTCTATTTCCACATTAGGTTTATTCTTAGTCTCTAATTGCTAAAGATTTGCTTAAAATGAGATACAGAATTCCATACGTGCTCTCCATGCGCTGGCTAGCTACATCTCATCATTTCCTTTTGTTTTCCAGACCTAGAGCTGTTTAAGTAAACTTGCGAGTTCCTTTGCACCTTTGGAAAAAATTATTTACTCAATGATAGCTTCTATGTTTTGAATTAAAACAGCTGGCTGGATAAGTTATGGGCAAATGAAGCACAGAAAAATCCCGTCTTCACAAGGAGGATCAATGGGTGAGGGGGAACAAGATAATCTGAGATGCCTGTGTCCCTTTGCGAGTTCTGGGGTACAAGTGCAAAGGAAGGGTTTAATTAACTTCTCCATAAGTATAGTTAATGTATGTATTAAAACTGTCTCAAAACAAGAAAAGTAACCTCAAAAGCCTCGTTTCAGCCAAGAGATTAATTCCTAATTTTAATTGTGGGATTATTCAAATGCAGAAAGAGTCTTTTAGATGTTAAAGGCATCGCTAGCTGGCTTTCAGTGCATTACCACAGGGAGTCTTAGAATCCAATTATCTCTGAAGAAATATGTTAAATATGCTCATTAACATGTAAAAAAGTGGAAACCTGTATTAGAGAAAAGCTGATATATTACACTTCTTAATGTCACAATGAATTAGCAATAAAGAAGGTTGCAACAGAAATAACTTGCCGAAATGCCTAGGCAGCATAGGAAAATACAGCGTTTTATTCCAATTAGCTTAATTCCCGATAATGAGAGAGATGTAGCGATAAAACTCTCTGTATGATGGGCTCCAGCCCTGGGAAAGTTTAGGAATCGTGCTTCATGTGTGGAACGAGGCAAGAAAAGGGAGGTAAACTTGAACCTCAGTGTAAACTGCCCTCGGCTCTCAGCAGGCAAAAGAAAGGAGGAAACAACAGGAAGAAAAGGCAGAAGGAGGCGTGTTAGGAAGGCAAAAACAACAGAATAAACCCCTGGCTCCCATGGCTGCACAGAGCGCAGGCGCTAACCAGGCATTTGCTTTTTCTTTTAACCTCCCAAAGCAAGCCCCATCCATTTGAGCCCCGAAGCCTTCCAGCTCTCCAAAACCCATATTTAAATGCTTTCTCACGTTAAACCTTCAGTGCAGCACTTTCCCTCCTTCATCAGCACCAACCTACACTTCTGCTCTTCCCTGCTGAGCAGGAACAATCGGAGTCACGCAGGAATAAACAGTAATTTTCTGCTTTATTTTTTGTTGAGAAACCTGACCACTCTGACCTAACTCCCACCCCCTTGAGCCCCTGACCTTAAACACCCCCAAATCCTAACACCCGACACCAGACCCTGCCATTACTGCCTGACGCACGCTCACCGCACACCCCTGACTGCCAGCAACGCTTTTTCTGTGTCCCCTTCACCTGCTTCTTTCTTTCCTCCCCATTAACCGAGGAGTTGAGCAATTTTCCAGATACACTGCTGGTATCTGGAAAGGTCTCCAGGCAGAAGAGAGGAAAATAAACCTGGGCTGTCTGAGGAGGCACCAGTTTTCTAGTTATACTTTCAAAGAAAAGAATTTTAGGCGAGGTTGGTTTACCTGAAGTTTTACACATTAAAATACAGCAGGAGAAATTTAAGCACAACCTAAGTTGTAGGTCTTCAGCAATCACCACGGTGGTAGTAACAGCTACTGAATTACTTAAAAGCTCTCGCGTAACCATACACAGATTTTCCACGCCTTTCTTTTTCTTTTTTTCTGCACATCTGACATGAAACTTGCTCCAAATGACCATGCCAAAGCCCCAGTGCTGCCATGAGCCAGGTGTCACCTCCAGCTTCACCCAGTCCTGGTGCACATCGCTCCTCCACACCCATCCCAGCTGCGCAGTCCACAGCTCCCCCTCGTGTGAATGCACGGACCAGCGTGCTTGGAATATCTTTTTGCCCAAGAAATGGAAAGAAAAGTGGACCCGACAAATGTGGATAAAATTAAGCTATCAAACTTCTTAAAGAAAGCAACCAGAGAGCATTTTTCCAGCAGCCTAAGCTTAGATACACACTGCCTATCCAGAGGAGCTGGTTTGCCCAGCGCCCCAGTGCAGAGGTGAGAAAACAGAGCTCCTCCAGCAAATACACCTCAAAGATTTGCAAGTATTAGTGGAGTAAGTTTGCCAAGCAAACCAAGCGCTGCAGACTTGTTTCCCCTCCTCCGTCACACCGTGCACCTTACCTCCATCTCTCCGTGGTAAATCCGCCTTGGAAAGCCAGCCCCAATTAACGCGCATTTTGACTGCTTTGAATGCAGACTCCCAAAGTGTTTGTTCTTCTCTCAAGTGCGGGTGGCATCACAGGGGAAGGAGCGATCAATCACACTAAAGCGAGATGCTGCCCCTCCTGCCCCAAAATTTGAGCTGTGGTGCTAATGATGCCTTTCCAGCGCCAGCGTGGCTTGAAGGTCTTGGGGTGCCCAGGAATCTCTGACCACATGGGGCACAGCCTTAGGAGGCTGCTAGCCCCTTCTGATACTGGGTAAAAACAGAAATTGGAGCTCAAGCTTTATCGCAGCCAAAGGCATCATGAGCTAATTGCATTAAGTAGTTTGGCTCTGCTGGAAGAGCAGTTTCTGGGGTAAAGAGCAGCACAAATGTTGCTTTTCTGTGGTAGAGGAGCTCCTATGAAGATCAGCTTCTTTCCAGACCTTTTCAGAGAGCGACCCCTCCCAGCCCCATCCCAATCCTGTTCAAACCCCCCCAGCATCATTACAAACCAGGTGTGAGCTTACGCAACACCTCCCCTCCTATTTCACAGATGTCAAGGCAGCACCAATGAAGTTTCATGTGATTTCGTTAGCACAAGTCTCAGAGGCACCTGCCCTCCACTCAGGATGATTTATTGCAAGCTCTGCTAAACGTGGTGTTTTTCTCTTTTCTGTTCTGCAGCACTTTTAATTTCTTCACGTATCATTTGACCCTCTAACCTTTTCTGCTTCATAAAGCATGTACGAAATCCTGTGCAACGCAAACCTGTTACTGTCTACGGTTGTCTACAAGAGGAGAAACCACCCTGCTCAGGGTCTAGGTGGTTTGACTAGAAATAACTTCAGCAAGAACACCCTAAACACTTCTGCCTCTCCAAGGTGCCCCCAGTAATTGCCCCCTACCCTCGCTGCGGCTTAATGAGAGGTTAGCAGCAAACATGCCACATGTTAGAGGGAAGCAGTGTGTTTCCGTGCAGGCGTGACAGAAAAGTTGATAGATGGAAACGAAAGGGAGATCACAGCTCCTCCCTGGGCACTGACCACTCAGGCTGACAACAGAGCTGCCTGATGGCACCGGGGATCAAAACTCAGTGTGTTAGGAACCCCTCAGCTTAAGGAAAGGGCATGGTTTCAGGCAGAACCAGCCAGAGAAAAAGAATCCCTGAGCTCAAGAGGATTCAGCACACAACCAAAGGACAGGACAGCCTGCAAAGCCCTCCTGATCCTGCACCTTCCTATATTTATCCCCCCCCATCCCTTCCAGTACACCTGCAAGGATTTCACCTAAATGAAGTGGCATTTTCCTGAAAGTACTTTTTTTAATACAAAATTGGATGCGTTTTCTTTTCTGTGCACAAAACACCTTGTACTTTAAAAGCTACATGGATTTCTGATATCACTTTTTTCCAGTCCTTCTTATTAGCCATGTATTGGCCAAGAAAAGGACTTTAAAAAATAGAAAGCTATAATGAGGACACCTAAAAGTCTTACTCAAAGTGCCGAGGAAACAACTTTCATAGCACACTGCATTTGGAGCACCTGGGGGGCGATAAGACAACATAGGGAGATATAAAACTTATTTTCTTGAGCAAACAGCAATAACTGCATTTAGGTCTGTGGGGCTCCCAGTTAACCTACTGGGCACCAATATGGTGGCATCACCCACAGGACACGGGGTTGCAGCGGGGACTGGTGCTGGACACAGCGCGAGGAGTTTAAGTCCCTTCCTTGCCATGTGCCTCAGTTTCCCCTTCTGGTAAATGGGTGATTGCAGCCCACCATGCCCACAGTCCCCAGCTGCTCACTGGCTCTGGGACACGCCATGCCACCCCTCTGTCCTGCTCCAGTGCCACTTGGTGGCAGTGTTTGAAAAGATTTCTTTGCTCGATGCCTACCTCCCCTCGGGATCCAGGAGAGGGAGTTTCTGGATGGAATCACATTAATCTTGGCATCACAATATCCTCATTTTTTTCCTTTGTTTTATTTTCTCTTTATTCACCATGCAAGCACTCCCGGGCGGTCTCCTCCCCTGCGTGTCAGTCACGGGTGATCTCACAAAACACATTTTCCAAACACAAGAGTCCCGGGCGTTGCTTGGGCATCACCTTAAACTAAATCCTCCAGTGGTAAAAATAGCCTTTTCTGTTAAATTCCTCTGAAGTGTGTCTGCAGGTGGGGCAAGCTTAGGAAGGATCATGCTTGAACTCCAGAGAAAAGCATCAGAGCAGAAGTTAATGACAAAGAGACAGATGAAGACAGGGGCATGACACTGTAATTGGGTGAGAGACGTTTCAGGGCGCCCTGCTGAAGGGGTGTCTCCTCTGGAAGATGCAGGCTGTGATCCTGAACTGTATTTAAGGTGGCTGAGAGCTGACCTGCGCCAGACTGTGCTCCTGAAGCTCAGCGCTCCTGCTCCTCACCCAGGTAAGCCTGGACAGACTTCTCACACTGTCTGACTTTGCTACCAGCAGGAAAGCATGAGCTTCTGGCCACGAGGATGTCCCTGGAGCTGCCGCTGCTGAACTCTCCTAAAGGGAAAAAAAAGAGAAAAAAAAGACATCAGAAATTACATTATTCCGTGTTTCATTAGAGATGACCTCCGCTCACAGCTCTGCTCTGCTCTGCTCCGGAGAAAGCCACATGGGATTTTTTTTTCTTTCCTCTCTTACCGTGTGCCCCCAGCCTTTCGGCTCTCACTGTCCCTCACCTCTCCAGCCATCACCTGCCAGTCCTCACACCCAGACACTGCTGCAGATTTCATTTTTCAGATTTGTTTTCCTGTGAGATCCTTCTTGCGCTCTCTTTCCCTTCCCTTATAGAGTTTCTTTTTTATCTGTGCCCTGCTCTGGCTTTTCTTTCTCTCTCTGCCTGTCCAGCTAAGTTGTTTAAGAATAACTTATCTGAAAACCAAGCAAACAACAACAACAACAAAAAGTCCCTTTTTGTCTGTGTTTTTCTCGCAGGCTGCCTCAGGTTTGCAGGGAGATGGCCCAGCTCCAGGAAAACGTGAACGGCATCATTGCTGCTTTCTACCTGTGCGCCAGAAGCGACGGCAACTGCAGCCCCCTGAGCAGGGAGGAGCTGCGGCAGCTCATTGAGCAGGATTTTGCAGATGCAATGGAGGTGAGGATCCAGCCCCGCAGCGGGCGCCTGCTGCGGGTGTGCCTTCTGGCTGCGGGGCTGGGATCGGGGGCGCGGCGGGGGGGGTAAAGCCGTGCGCTCCCGTGCAGCTGTACAGGACACCTGGTGTCCTGGGAAAGGCACAGATGCCTTCAAAGCCCAGGATCTGCAGGGAAGAGGAGAGGCTGTTCGTTCTCCCAGTGCCAGCAGCTTGCAGAGCTTGGTGCGGGGAGCAACACGAGCCACAGTAGGCAGGGGCCATGGGGCTGGATTTCTGCCCTGAGACTGCTCGAGTGCTCCTGGAGAGATGGCGCAAATGGCTCATGGGCTTTGACAACACCATTTGTCTCTTTACAGAACCCCCAGGACCCCAAAACTGTCGAGAAGGTGCTGTGCTTCCTGGATGATGACAGCAACTGCAGAGTTGACTTCAGCGAGTTGCTCAGCCTGGTTTTCCGTGTGGCCAAGGCTTGTTACAAGCCACTCCAGCAGCACCAGGCACCAGAAGACGGTCAAGAACCAACAGTGCAAGAGAAGGCAGGTGGGGAGCAGCCACCGGGGCCACGTGCAGTGGAGAGGGTCTCCCACAACCAGCAGGTCCCCAAGCAGGGTGTGAACAATCAGATCCAGGACACTGAGACACAGGACCCAGACAACCATCAAATCCAGAAGGGTGAGACACAGGAGCAAGACCAGGACACCCATCAAACCCAGGAGGGTGAGACATCAAAGCAGGACCAGGACACCCATCAAACCCAGGAGGGTGAGACATCAAAGCAGGACCAGGACACCCATCAAACCCAGGAGGGTGAAACATCAAAGCAGGACCGGGACACCCGTCAAACCCAGGAGGGTGAGACATCAAAGCAGGACCAGGACACCCAACAGGATGATGGGACTGAAGCACCAGAAGGGGATCCAGAAGGAGGTGAGATCCTGGACACTGCAACCCCAGAGCAGGACAGAAACACCCATAAGGCTGAAGAGACTGAGACACCAAAACAGGACCCAAAAACCCACCAGGCCCAAGAAACTGAGGCACCGGGACAGGGTTCAAACCACCATCAGAGCCCAGAGACGGAGTCAGCAGAGCAGGACCTGAATTGTCCCTCTGAGACACAAGGAAGAGACCCAAACAACAAGACCCAGGTCTGCGAGGCCCCTCAGCAGGACCCCAACCTCAGCAAGACCCAGAAGCTGCTGCTCCCACAGCGGGGTGCAAGCCCCCATTGGGATCCCAAGCCACAGGGAACGTGCCATGACCCAGCTTGCCCTCAGCTCCCTGAATCCAAGGTGCTGGAGCAGGAGCACAACGGGGCAGAGGCTCCATCTTGTCCAGCACAACAGCAACAGATGCTCATCACCAAAGACAACCCAGCATAGAGCAACAGCTCCTGCCGCCTCTCTATCAGTGGCCACTACAGCAGTAAAGGCTGAAGCAAGCCCCTGCCTAAGTGAGGCTGTTGCCCCCTGCGAGGAGGCACATTTCATCCAGTCCCGCTCTGGTTTTTGCATTTCTGTTTGTCATGTCCTGTCCAATTCCTTATTACCCCTGGGCTTCACACCCCTGGTTCGTACTGAGCTATGCATGACGAGGGACCTTCCCTCTTTCTCTGTGTTGGGCTGCCTTGGCCTGTGTAAGCAAAGCAATAAAACTGAAGGCAAAATGGCACAGTGTCCCGGTGCGTGGCTGCAAGCGTGCCCTCCGCCTGGCCCTGAGCAAACAGCCAGGTTGATGTGATGTGGTGCGGAGGACCTGAGCGTCCGTCCCTTGCATGACATACGGCCGGGTGGCTCCAGGGTGCAGATGGAGGGATGGCTGCAGAGAGGCAGGTGTGTCTCGGGGGTGCACAGCCTAAAGGAGCTGCTACTCAGCTGCCTTTGCAGCTTAGCTGAGGTGAACCGGTCGCTCCCCGCGGGCAGGGATGTGACATCCCTGCAAGAGCTGTCTTCAGGGGGGGTAGAAGTCTGGATTAATACAACAGCACGGCCAACCTGGACAGATTCCTCACAGCATCCATCTGCTCCGGGCGTTTTTCATGTCTGCTGTGAAAAGAATAAACAGCTGCTTAACGCTGAATGGGAGGGATTTGTCCTATTTAACCTCACTTATTAATAATCTCAGAAGCAAGGGGAATGTGGAGCATGCTATGAAGATCAAAAATCCCTATTAGCTACGGAAGTCTCCAAAGGAAGGAGTGGAGATGCATTAAACACAGGAAAAATGATGACTCGGGTACATCCAGTCCCAGCAACAACTGGGAGGCCAGAGATAAAAAGCTGACACGGAAACCATACCCAGACAGAGCCAATCTCAAACTCAGATTCAGTTCAGGCAGTTCGGGGTACCTGGTCCTTGGGCACTTGTCCAGACATGCACATAGGAATGTGGATAACTCCGAGGGCATGAGCAGTCCGGTGAAGTCAGTGGGATTTATTAGGGGGTTCAGACGTCCTGGACCACCAGGCAGGCCCAGGACTCGGCATCCCGCAGGGAGGGTGATGCTCAGCCTGTTTTTCACCATGCTATCTTTCACTTGCGACCTATCAGCAAAATCAACACATGATAAATGCACCCGCACCTCCTGCTCTGTGGCCGGTGACAAGCAGCACGCAGAGACCTCACTGGAAAATAAAACGTCATTCCTCTGGGACACCCCAGAATTTCACAATTTGCTAAGCGCTGAATCAGAAAAACCAGCGTTTCAAAACTATCCCCAGAATGTACATCACAAAAATTATTTGGTTTAAATGTGCTAATGTCAAAATTAAACGTATGAGACACAAAGTACACCAGTCCGCTCTACTACTGATAAAACATATTAGCATAAATAAGTTCTGACCTACCTCATGACATCTGTGGACATGCTGTGGGAGAGTCAAGACTTAAATCTCATCACCTATCTGTCAAAACTCCATTCCATCTGAGATATTCCTCAAAACATTTCATTTTCCAGAGAACTCCATTTTTCTTGTAAAATAGGCCTCAGTTAGAGGTTTGTCCAATAGCTCTTTGCTTCTTATTAGCTCTGCCTTAGGGTCTAAAATCACCAGACCCGACCATCCCGCGGTAGTCCCTGTCCATCAGCTGCCACCTTTTGCAGCATCAGTAAAAAAAATCACCTCCCAGTTCAGGCAGGCACCAAGCCCTGGTAGGGACGTGTTAATTATATGCTCTATTCTGAATAACACTACTTTTGCCATCAGGAGTGTTGTATTTGAAGTTAAGAGGGGTTTTTTGGTTCATTTTAAGGAGAACATGGAAAATATCCCACTGACACAAATACCCGTCTAAGAGTCCTGCAAGCCTGGGAGGTGTTGGAAGAGCAAAGGTCTTCTACACACCACACAAGGAGCCCAGTTCCTCTAAGATCAAATGCAGTAGAAGTTTGGTCACCCTGTATAAACGGTGACGGGAATGGGCACAGAATTGGGTAAGAAGCAGGAGGATGGAGCCCACCCTCTTGGGTAGCAGCTTTTAAAAAACCTACCCAAGTCCTGTCTTACGAAAGCATCTTTGGGGAAAACACAGCCCTTGGAGGAAAGGGGGTTTCAGCGCTGCCAAGAACGTGGTTTGAAACTCATTGCTTTGTCCTGGGAACGGCAGCAAAGCACGGGAAAGCAGGCGAGCATGCCAGTGTGTGCATGGCCGAAACGCGACGTACCTTTTCCTGCATCGATACCCGAACTCTGCATGGTGGCTCACGCAGCACCCGACCATCGACACTGCCCCAGCCCCTGCGGGGGGGATTACAGACTGTTACAGGACACCAAGCTGCACTGTAACACTCTAATTTTAATAATAACTCCAATCTACCATAAAATTACAGTTTCCCAAGGGTATTATTATCTCACAGGTGGGGTATAATTTGCACAAGTATAATTTAATCTTGAAAAAAAGCTAAAAAATGAAGTATGGTTGGTAACAATCCTTTGTACGCACTTGTATGAGTATCCCCAAGGTGTTACCAGCACTAATTAATTAGGCTCCTACACCCAGTATGATCTTACCTTACAGATGGGCCAGATGAGCCACTCACCCAAGGCTGCGTGACAAGTTCATGCTCCAAAGGCTCTCTGCAATGTCTCCGTCATGCTTGTCAAGGCAGCATCCTAACTCCAAAACCAAAAGCAGGGGCCCAGGTGGCACGGCTGGTATCTTCCTTATTTGCTCTGTGTACCGGGAGAATTTGGGGTGAATAAAGGAATCAGTTGGTCTCTAATTAATTTACTGTTAAAAGATTAAAAAAAAAGAAGATTGTAGAGGTAATTACAGCAAAAGCTGCCTAGGGCAACCAGACGAAGAGCCAACATGAATCGACCTCTCAGCAGAGAGGTTTCTGCTTTTATTTTTAATTAAAGATCAAGCAAAGTTGAAATGAAAGTCATTCATGGACGACAGTTAATATGAAAAATGTTTTATCGTGACTTTTCTCAATGAAAAGTCATTGCTTATCAAACAGACATTTTCTTGTACAAAAATTCATTTTGCAAACTTTACCATTTAAAAATGTTCTGTTTGTGGTTGTTTTTTTTCCCCAACAAAAACCTGGATAATATAGCAGAAAGGCTCCTTAATAAGAAGTTACTAAAAATAAAACGCATTTTGCAGCACACTCTACAAGGACGCCACACAGCCAAGATCTGGAGGATTTGGGGATCTCACTGCTGTGCACCTGCATTTCACCATTTTCATAGCGCTTAGGTCTTCTCCTGTCCTTCTGCGACCGAAAGCCAGACCCAAACGCCATTGACCTCAGGCCCAAGGTGCCAGAGGAACCGCACAAAAAGCAAACAAAAATAATCTCTGGTATTGCGGTACCAAGACCATGGGCCATACAGATCTCAACTGTCCCCGGTCTGCTCATAGTGAGCTCTGCTACCATCAGCACTTCTGTCCCCATCCTCAAAATTTCATTCTGGTACTATTTTCATGTGTGCGTGTGTGGAACATACACATATAAATTCATGCCTATGCAGATGCACATTTATATAAAAATACACCCTCCCATTAATGCCTGTATATGCTTTATAGCTACGCTAGATTTTTTAAAATCTGAAACACAATCAGCCTGTAAAATAACTTTACAGTCTGGATTAGGTGGAACCAGCCAGTGCCTGAATTGCCACATGGCAACTGCTATTTCTGGGTTAAAATGATAGGTAAGTCGATGATAAGTTAAATAACCCGTTTGAGGACGTGAAGGTGCAGCTGGGCTTGGCCAAAGATGAATCAGGACAACGTCCACAAAGGGTGTCTCCTTTCTGTAGCTCCGTCAAGGACCCTATAAAAGCACTCAGGTCCTCCGATCACTCTGCACGGCTTCACAGGAATCCCACTTGATCCCATTGGTGATTTGGGTAAGTCACTCCTTCTGAAACGTGTCCTTTGTTGGGCAAGGACACGTTATTTCTATAGGATTCATGTTGGGTGGCAGCATCATTCCTGCTGCAGTATTTTCGGAGAGTCTTTTGCATTTATATCCAGTGCCTTACCACCTTCTACAACTCCCTGAGAGGAGGGTGCAGTGAGGTGGGGGTCAGTCTCTTCTCCCAAGTAGCAAGTGATAGGACGAGAGGCAATGGCTTCAAGTTGCGCCAGGGGAGGTTTAGATTGGATATTAGGAAAAACTCTGCAGAAAGGGTTGTCGAGCACTGGAACAGGCTGCCCAGGGAAGCGGTCGAATCACCATCCCTGGAGGTATTTAAAAGACGGGTTGACGAGGCACTGAGGGACATGGTTTAGTGGTGGACAGGGACGGTTGGACTCAATGATCTTAAAGGTCTTTTCCAACCAAATGTTTCTATGATTCTATGATGCTATGAAGTATTGTTTTGTGTTTTTTGGACACCTGTGTGTTGTCGTCATGTGTCCATGGGCAGAGGAAGCTTTTCTCAAACGGAAAACGAGAGAGGGAGCCAGGTTTTGTGCCTTGCTTTGGTCTGGAGTCACCTCCCAGCCAGAGTGAACAGATTGGAGAAATTTTCTGTTTTCTACAGAAATACCAAAACCCAGGATTTCGTATGCAGAGGTGTGCACATGTGTTCATGCGTATGTGCACGTTATAGAGGTGGCAAGGCAGACACGGCACAGCTTCCCCAGCTTCAAGCTGAGATCTCAGCACTGATGTACCTGATAACAGGCTTGGGGATCCTGGGAGGAGGAAAGGAGGAGGTGGCTTTTGAGGTTTCCAGACACAAAGCTCCAACAGGAGCACTGCTTTCTGCCAAGCAGATCTCAGTAAAATTAAGTACGTAGCTCTGGCTAGGTGATCTGACAGTTCCCCTCTGGCCAAAATCTATTTGCCAATGAACTGATGCTGTAATTAAAGCTTTATCAATTGTTTTGCATTACTGCTGGTCACAGGAGTATCAGCCACAGGGCTTGTTTTAACTCCCTGTAAGCACTCTACCTGCCTCTGACCCAGCCAGATCTTGTCTCAGGCCGTGCCAGCGCTGCATTAGACGTCCTCTAACCTGCTCCAGAGAAGCTGGTGTATCTCAGTGCCAGGCAGAGATAGCAGCGTGGGTCCTGGAAACATAAGTACCAGGTATAACCCGATGAGGATGGGTTCTTGGGGCATCTCTTGAGTCACCATCCCCAGTCCCCTCCCTGCGATCCACGAATGCAGGCATCCTGCCATCCCCTATCAAATGTCATTCAAATACGTCAGTAGACAAGTTGGAGGACACTCCCCATCCCACTAAAACCGCTACGCATTGAATGTCTTCCCCGTGCTCTGGTGAAACAGAGCTCACCACGCCACAGGAGCGGACACACAGCACATGGCACCCAGCATCCTGCTAACACACGCAGCCTGACCCCAGCAATTCTCCCTCCTCTTCTCACGCTCCCATCCTTAGGTCTGCTTCTTTTCTTGCAGGCTTGCTTGAATCTGCAGGAAGATGTCTTGCTTCTTAGACAGCATTTCCACCATCATCACCGTCTTTCACAAACATGCAAAGGAAGATGGAGACTGCTCCAACCTCAGCCAAAGGAAGATGAAAGAGCTCATCCAGAGGGAGTTTGCAGATGTCATAGCTGTGAGTGCTGCTGGGAGGGCGAGGGCTTGAGGCCAAGACTGGAGTGCAGGGACTGCAAAATCTCCTTCTGGAGAGGGGATGATTCTTATGACAGTGGGATGGGGAGGCTTTCACCAAAGAGGAGCAGCAGCTGCGTTCCTTTGCACCGACTGCTTTGACAACTCTTCCAAATTGGTAAAAGCTGGAGAATGAACCGCGGGGAGGTATGGTTTTCTTTCAAAGGTGGGAAGGAAATGCATCCAGTAGAGGGATACAGCATATCCGAAAGAGAAGAGAGCTGGTTAGCTGCAGCAGGGAACAACCAGAAAAATGGAGAACAAAGACACAGAGTTGTTGCTGAGATATAAAAGTGAAGGTGTGAGAGATGGAAGGAGAAAAGATTGCAATTGTCCCTGTCTTTGCATTTCTCTGACAAGGAGCAGAAAGGCTTAAATCCCTTTTTTGTTTTCCTCTGTGTGTTTTCCCTGCAGAAGCCGCATGACCCTCAGACGATTGACAAGATTCTGCAGTTTCTGGAGTGGGATGATGATGGGGAAATAGATTTTAATGAGTTCCTGTTTTTGGTGTTCAGAGTGGCTAAGGCCTGCTACTGGTACCTGCCGAAGGGACCATGCCTTCTGCAAAGAACAAAGCTGGCAACCAGTGGCAAGTCTCTCCGAGAGCCTGAAATAAAGAACAGAGAGGGCTGTTGGCAGCTCCAGGAGGAGGAACAACAAACCTGTGAGAGTAATCATCATCCCCACTGTGAGCCTGAGCTGCAACGAGACACCAAGGTCAACAACCTTGACAGACTTGAGGGTACGGGGAGTCATCACCAGCAACGTAACATACAAAGACGAAACAATGCCAAAAGAAGCAGAGAGCCAGGGGAGCCAATCCCTCAGGTATACGAAGAACAAAGCCAAGAGCCATGTGACCAACGGAACAGCCAGAGAAGACGTCAGCCACTGGAGCCAGACAGAAGAGGAGATGTACAACTCTGCAGGCGCAGCAGATTGCAAGCACGTGAGCCTGGACTGCGGGTTGGTGAGAGGCAAAGTCAAGAGGGGACTCAGCCAGAACAACTGGCCAATGTGAGAAGTCACAGCCAGACCTGTGAACCTCAACCACGGCCACATGAGCCAGCACTACCACCATATGATCAAAAAAAACAGCGGCCACAAGAAGCAGACAGAGAAAGTCACAATAAGCCACGTAAACCTGAAATACTCACAGAAACGAGAAGCAGCTACCATCTACGTGAGCTGGAACAAAAAACAACAGAACACAGAGGCGACCAGCCACATGAGCCTGAATGCCGGGACTCAAAACACCTACATCAGTCACACATACAGGAATCGCTAGAACTTGACCTCAGGTACTATGAGACCTGTGATCTAGAAAGCCGTAACTACGAACAAGAAAAGAACCAGGAAAACGAGCCTCAACAGCCAGAAAATGAGAAAGACACACATCAGGCTGAGAAACTGGAAGAACAAGATGATGAAATGAGGCAAAAGTGCAAGCGGGAGAGGAGGACCGATCGCCAGCGGGACCTGGACCT
>VYZW01057714.1:20917-42943 GCA_013401315.1 Balaeniceps rex | reverse complement strand
CCACCTCTCCAGCCTGTCCAGGTCCCTTTGGATGACAACTACACTTTGTAGCTCTGGAGGTTGTTCGTTTTCTGTGCTGAAGATTTCGGGCTCGTTATGGCGTGGTGGGGATCCTCCACAACTGGTGGGGGAGAGGAGGAAAGACTGCCAGAAGTGCTGTCATCTGTTGCCTGCAACTGTGAGAGGATGAATGTGATCAACTATATTTTTAATAAAAAAGAGTCAGAGAAGGAGAGGTGGCAGACCTGGAGCCAGGCACTGGCTTTGGAGGTGGTTGGGGATAATCTGAGCCTGATGTGTCACTTCAGAAGGGCAAGGTGCTGGGTCTGAAGGAGGAGGAAGCTTGGCTCCACTCTTCCCCCTATGATTTTTCTAGTTCTGGGCTTTTATGACTTTTATTTCAAGTTCATTTGTTATTTGCTGCCAGAATTCTCCCAAGGAATGTAGACAAGAGGTGGTAAATGGTGATTAATTTAGACAACCTAAGTAGAGGACTCACGGTGGGCTCCCCATGTAATACAAGAAAGTTAACGGCTTGCTGATGTCCTTTTGTGAGTGAATTGTGTAGCCTGGTTGTTTAATGGAGCGTTTAAAAATTGTGTTGGCAATAGTCTATGAATAATGTATGCAGGAATAATGAAATACCTTACTGCTAAGAAACTGCTGATATGCTGGGGAACTTTCCATCAGATGTGAGAACAATTTTGAAAGCACTGTCTTCTTGGGATGCCCTTTATTTATGGTCTTGCTGCTTCAGAGATTGCATTCCCTTTTTAGATACTGCATGTGAAGATGCCCTCCACTGCCTCTGCCTCTGTCTTCCAGCTTCACCTGATTCCCTTTGTTTCTGTCTGTAAAAGCTCCTGAATTTTGATGAGTTTACGCTTTATTAAATGATCACTGTAAGCATGAAGATATTTGCTGTGCAGCCTTCAGCCATTGTAGGTATCTGCACCAAGGCACATTGCATCAAAGGAAGATGGACACTGGTTTTGTGTCATGGCAATGATGTCCCATGACGCAGGAAGCAGAAATAGGGCCAAGTGATTTGGAAAAGAAGACCAATGTTTCTTTTGCAGGTTTTTGGAGCATGGGCTCCATGCATGAGATAGAATCATTAATAGAATCATTATTAAGGTTGGAAAAGACCTCTAAGATCATCTAGTCCGACCAATAAGCAACCCCAGAGTGTCACACATGGATGTTCAGATTTTGATGGACTTTGCAGTGTGAACCCAGCTCTAACGCCTCTAAATTTTCCCCTGTGTCCTCCTCCAGTGCATGAGGCCTCTGAGTGCTTTGGCCATGAGAAATGGGAAATTGTTGTGATACTAAGCAACTAAATCTTGCTTGATCAAAGAGATTAGAAGATGAGAGTGAACCCCTGCTTGCGGGGGAGCTCTGGAGGTTGTGCTACCTGAGCTGCAGGAGGAAACAGGCCTCCTAAAAGATCCCAGGACATAGCTCATCAACAGTGCAGGCACATGAGGCAATCACAGTCTCTTCCTTTGCTCCTTGTTTTGGCCCTCAGCTGCACTCCAGGAGAAAATAAAATCATAGCTTTTTTTCTAATGTGGGGTTTTCCCCACCTGCATTAAAATGCAGAAATGGCACAGGAGAGCAGGTGAACACAGTGTGTATCTTATCACTGTCCAGAGAGGTCTCAGCTAAGTGTATGGTAAGAGCAGACCCAGCTTGTGGAGTGTTTAGCTATGCGCCCTACCTCTGCTGTGGCTTTGTTATGAGTAGCCTAGTGCTCATGCTTAATTTTTGTGTCTGGATTTACACAACAGAGCCCTGAGTCAAAATGTTTCCTGCAATATGGGCAGTATATTATTAGTGTAATGCTAGAACAAAGCAACGCGTGACTGATGTTGATATTAGTCAGCTGAGGAAGTGACATCCTCACCTGGGAGGCTGATGTGATGTGGTTTGAAATCATGTGGTGACGCCAACAGCAAGCTCCAGGCATGAGGCTACAGGGCAAGAGAGAGAATGAGTTAGAAGAGAGCTTGTATCCTCAGGGTGATCTGCAACTGGCTAAGCAAGAGGATTTGCCAAAATGGGAGGGGAGATTTTCACTTTTATTGGCTTGTTTGCTGCTGGGATATTCCTGGGGAGTGCAGTATTTTTGCAGCTACAGGAAAGGAGGTTTATAAAAGGGGTTAGCCTAAACACAAGGTGGCAAGGACCACCAAGAGGAATTTGACTGACGGCCTAAATGTTTTCAGTAGAACACATAAAGAGAAAAGGTATCTAAAACTTCCTCCATCTCTACCACCCAAAACCCATCCTGCCAGGCAAGAAGTGTTTTCAGCAGAGAGGGTCACAAAAGTCTAGGCTGAAGATCATGGTCAAGTTCAACCAGCCTTTCTCAGGGTAGAAATGCTGCTAGCTGACAGTATACATGAAAGAGCAGCTTTCAAAAGGAGACAGTTCTGTTATGCAGTTTATTCCACTGATGCTTCTGATGATCATATTAATTTCTCTTTTTTTAATGTTTGTTTCTTTTAGGTGAAAAGTGAAGGCCCCAAACTGGTGCCCTTCTTTAAAGCCACTTGTGTGTATTTTGTCCTCTGGCTGCCAACTTCCAGTCCCTCCTGGTTCAGTGCCCTCATCAAATGTCTGCCCATCTTCTGCCTGTGGGTTTTCCTTCTGGCTCATGGAATTAACTTCTTAGTGTCACACCGGAGCGCCAGCCGCATCCTAGCGGGACTGATATTCTCAGCAGTGGGAGACGCCTTTCTCATCTGGCAGGAGCAGGGCTACTTCATTCACGGTGAGTGCGGTGTCAGTCCTAAAGGGATGCCACAGTGTCCAGCTGTTACCGTCTTTATTTAGTAATGAGTTGCTGGGCCACGTGTTTTGTTTATTCATGTACAGCTTAAGCCGCAGGCAGTGGGAAGCACTCATCCCTTGACTAAAATCCATCATGGTTAGAGGAGTCACACCATGGATGAATCTTTCTCTTGAGCTTCTCTTGAGGTCAGAGAGGTAATTGGGGCAGGTTTGGTACCCTGGCACATGCTCACAGCATCTCAGCTGGCTGGAGCTGGGAAGGTGGCATGGGCAGAATCCCTGGGGAAGAGAAGGAAATGCTCATGGCACTTGGCAGCTCCCATGAAGCTATGGGAAGTATCTACCTCCTATCTCTGCAGGAAGATCTGTCAGTCCTTTGCTACAAGGATCAGAAATAGGACACATGGTGCAAAGGTCCTCAGCGGAGAACAGGTGGAGAGGACCCTTATGTTTTGATAGACAAGCCCATAGCCTTGGGGAGGTGTTTAAGTGGATGCTAGAAACCAAAGCATCAGAAATCTTGTCCTACTTGCAGGTTCATCAGTATGAATCATGCAACTTGTTGTACAAGACATGTCTGTTTTGCAAGACATGTAAATGATGGGGAATCAAGGACAAACCTTACCACAATGGCCTGTCTTCTCTACAGAAAGATCCACATCTCAGAGCAAAACAAGCTTGTTTTATTTTGCTAGTTTTCAGACTAGAATATAATTATTTAATCATTTAAAGCCATGTTGAACCTGCCTGCAGCAACACTCTCCCTGGCCTTGGACTGTCACAAGAAATCATCAGCAGCTGAGTCCTTCACTAAACTGACTGGTGGGGTTTCTGAAGTTAATTTAACCAGCACAGGGATCTCACGTAACGCCCACCATTAACTGGCTGCTGTAACTGTCCCACTGGAAAATGTGATGAGAGGAGGGAACTTTTCTGACTTGTGCTGTTGTCAGCTCTTAAAGTCAAAGGCTTATTTTCCCCCCCTCTCATGAGGTCAGTATTTAGTTTTATTCTGGGATTCCCACAAGGTCTTTCTTTATGAGAGGGAAGTGTGTGAAATGCCAGATATGAAAGGCCAAATGCCCTGAATCTGGTTTTAATCCTGCTTCCCAAGGGTTTATCCCAATCTCATTAAACGTTCACGTAAAACTTTTTACTGATTTTTGGTGGGGTTTAGATTAGGCCCTGAGGATTGGATCTATCTGGCTGAACCTTGGGCATGTTGCTGAGGAGCTCCAGCCTTCTCTTGGGGTGCCATCCCCTCTGTGCTGAGTGTTGGCATTCCCACCGACGGGCCTCCTCCTAACAGGGGTACCCGGCTCAGTGCAGGTCGCCTCAGCCCAACTGCTTGTGCTTTGTTTTTGCCTCCTGGAGTTGCTCCTTGAGCTGCGGCTTGGAAAACATTCAAGGCCTGATTCTCACCATGACTGTTTTTGTACATGGACTGTTCTGAGCTTCTCTGTTCCCACGTAGCTGGGATATCTCCGAGTTGCCTCTCAAGTTTAGCATTAGAGGAAGGTCAACCAATCACAGCAATTCAGTATCTGGTTAATGTGTTTTAATCTGCAAATAAGTTGGATTTTCGACCCTAGTCTCACAACTGAGAAGTGTTGCTTTGTGGGTTTAGACCTTTTTTCTTCTTAAGGAGAAGAAAAGCTCTCTTGGAGCATTTTGAAAATCTCAGCCTTCATCCTGGCTGTCTCCTGCCTGCCTTAGTCTGTGCTAATCTGAGCTACCATCTTCTGTAGTGAAGTGTTAACATTTGAGTTTCAGCTGTTAGCAGATAAAATGCACCACCCCACTTTATCCTTCACCTCTCCTGCAAAATGGATTTTCTCCTATTTAAAACTCAGCAGGCTGTTGTTGTTGACAACTGACAGTATTCAACCTTTTGACATCATTGTTTGTGGGAATTTGAAATTTCAGGAGAATAAGAGGAAATACTAGATAAAAATGTACTTTCTGTTCAATTTCTACAGCTTTCAGGCTGAAAAAAAAAGGGCTGGGAACTGGGCTGATTTGAATAGCTTTTGAGACAATGAGTTTATAAAAGGACATTTGTTCATTACTTTATAGGGAAGTGAGAGCCTGGGAACCTACTCCTGGCACACTTGACTTTGTTTCATTTTTGCTGTTTCAGTCCACTAATAACACGCTATTTTCTGACTAGCATCTTACTGCATGTAGAAGATACTTTACAGTGTTAACATCCACCTCCTTTGATAGCAGGCACTTAGAAACAATTTATGCATTCGGTGAAGAGGACAGGGACTAACAAAAAGGACTTATTGCCAGCCTGAGGGGAAACTCCAGGGGCAGGGAGGGGGAAGGAAGCGGGCAGAGAGAAGGGCTGATCTGCCTGGTGTGGTTGGGAGGGCCGAGCCAAAGGCTGAGAAATGGAAGAGAAATGCACGCCCCTCCCTGTGCAGCCGTCACAGGTTTCCCCCAGTTCCTGGCTTGATTTGTGGGTGTTGAATGAGCAAATGTGGGAGCTGACTCTCTTGTTTGTGACCAGCCTCACCACATATCACAAAACTCCTCCTGCCTTTCTGGGCTTCTGCTTGACTGCCACATCCTGTCCTCCTCTCCTTCTCCTCCTCATTGCCAGCTGCCTGCATGAAGGACAACGCATTCTTCAGTTCCCCATCCCAGAACTCTCCATATCATGCCATTGAAGGAAAAACCACTCCTCACTGCTAGGGTGAAGTAACCTTCTCCTTACCGCCCCAGGGCTCTAACTTTTCCTGCACTATAACCTTATGAACAGCTCTTGTCCTAAATCCCTCCTCGGTTCCTGAGTACGGTGCCTGTGATGTGTAATGGCTCTGTGAAACATCAGCTTCTTGTTGCCCTCCTGTGCACTTCTTTTCCTTCCCCTTCATACTGTCCATTTTCTCCAGCCTCACCTTGCAGACCAGATCCCTGCCAGGCCCCTTGCTCCTGCAGCTTCCTCTCTCATCCCACCATGGCTGAGCTTTCAGTGGATGTCTGATCTGGTCCTCCTCAAAGGCAGGGAGACATTTCCCTTTCTTTGAGCTGCCTCAACACAAGAGTATTAGGATGAAGAAATGTCTGCCAGCAGCAGGTTTTAGTGACTGCCCTCTACACCGCAGCATTATGCTTTAAATGTAAACAAGTGTCCTGCTGGAGGACTCAGCTTCCCAGATTGTTTTCTCCATTTCATGCTTTAGAGCTGCATGAAAACTTCCAGCTACTCTAGTAACCCTGCCAGGATAAAGTGGGACAGCCTGCAGCTGCACCATGTGTGGGTCTGGGAACCAGAGGACCAGAGGAGCTGGACTCTGTTTGGGGCCCATTATCTACAATTGGCATGACAACTAGTAGTCAGCAGCTGTACCAACACATTGTGACATTTTTTGTCAAACGGATTAGTGGCAAGTGAGTAACATATGGGCAGTACCTTCCAACACCCACATCTGGCATTCTTCAGGGGTGTTGCACTTCGAAGGGAAGCTGGCATTTTATTTTCACTGATTGATTCCAGCTAAGGTTCATCTGAATCTTGCAAATAGCCATAAAATTGTTGGCACATCACATTGGTGCAGTCCCTGAAATATGCCAGCTGCTTCCTTCCAGCTTAGGTTTCTCCTAGCTATTGGCAGAGATGGAGTAGAAGCCAGATTTAGTGCCTGAGTGTCTTTGAGTTTCTGGCTAAATACAGTCAGGCTTTGTGTCTGGGTTCGGAGGGATTGGTATCTTTTTTCACATTTTGTTCCTACACTGCTCTGATTCCAGCCTTCCTGTTCCACACGTGACGCATGAGCAAAACACTTTGGATAGTTAGAGGGGATGATCTTTGGTCTGTCTTGCCCCCACCCTTCTGTCCAAAGCAGGGGAGGAGGGAACCACCTGAAAAACAAGCTTTGCTCCTTCTGCAGCAGCTTAGCCTTCAAAAAGGCTTGCATCACAACAGAGTTGTACTTGGCTGCAGTTGTAGATGCACTGGGGCTTTTTCTTAGGGCAGGAGTTTGGTGCTAAGGCTGACCTCCTATGCACAGATTTTTATATTCAAATGGTCCCAAGTGGTCAGTGTGGTTCCCACTGAAAGTGTTAAGGGTTTTAACACTGCAAGTACATCTAAGCCTGTGCTTGTTGTGGTATATTTAAAACCCAATATAGCCACATGTTTTCTTCTGCTACTAACTGCCAGTCACTGATGAAAGGTCACACTTGCTATGTCAATGCCTCTTTCCAGGTCTGCTGATGTTCGCCATCACGCACATCCTGTACTCTTCAGCCTTCGGCATGAAGCCTTTGGACCTCAAAGCCGGCTTGTTGATGGGCCTTGTTTCCAGTTCCTGTTATGCCTTCCTGTACTCCTACCTCTCAGGCCCATTCACCTACCTGGTAGCTGTCTACATCGCCTTGATTGGCTTCATGGGCTGGCGCGCGGTCGCTGGCATGCAGCTGTGCAATGACCTCTGGACATGGACCAAGCTCTCGGCCTGCATCGGCGCGATGCTGTTCATGGTGTCGGATCTGACCATTGCACTTAACAAGTTCTGCTTTCCTGTGCCCTACTCACGCTTCATCATCATGGCTACTTACTATGCAGCCCAAATGCTTATTGCACTGTCAGCTGTAGAAAGCAGAGATGAAGAGGACTTCAGAAAGAGGCGCTAGGTGGAGTGCCAATAGTCTGTGAACAACGTGGGTTATATCTCAGGTGCTGTAGCTGCATTCACCCCTGAGAGAGATCTCCATTTCTCTAGGCACGTTGGTGATGTTGATTTTGCTTCTTCGAAGCGTTACCTTTGGGGCTTTTTTTTCAATGGCTTTCTCTGAATACAGCTTACTTCAGCATGGAGTCCACATCAGAAAGCTTAGACTCTCCCTGCAGGAGCTACTCATTCAAGTTTTCCTCCTTGGAAGTGGTGTACTACTGCATTTTACTTATTAGTCTTGAAACTGATGCTGGATGTCTGGGAAGAGGAGGGCTGAAGGAAAGGTTTGGCCATGCACTGTGCTAAAAGACTTGCTTTCAATAGTAGGCAGACAGGCACAGATCTCTGCTAAAGTCCTGGGTGAAAATGACTTTAACCGATGTTTGTCTCTTTTTGTGCATTAGAAACTCAGTACAAAAACTGGAGCTATTGCCTCTGCTGAAAGGAAGCCTGGAGGTAGAGTAAAACCAGCATATCCAGATGAGGGCTGAGCTCTGGAGTAAATGACAGCATGTGGGGCAGCCCCTGGCAGAACCAGAATGAAAGCGAAATGCCAAGCAGAGAGCACAGAGCAACAGGTGTGCTGACATGCAGTGCTGTGTGCTTTGATTCCGGCTGATTGCTGCTCCAGGGCAGGTCTGTAGGTGCCTGTCAGCGTTGCCGTGTGTGGCAGAACTAGGAGTTTGGTGGGATTTCAGGGACATCTAGGTAGCCAGGCCAGTGCGTTCTCCCCCGGCATGTGTGCGGAGTTACACGGTGTCTGCAGACACCAGTGACAGCTGAGATGTAATGGGCACATGAGGAACTTTGCTTTTTACAGCAGGACTTTGAGCATGTGTCTAATGTATGTCCTAATTGTCCTTAGTACGGCTGACAGGAAGCTAACCTTTATGCCTTTCATCTCCAGTATCCTAACAAATAATATTCCATATACTCATTAAGCTTTACAGTACTGCTGCTTGCAGTATCTCTCGAATCTTCGTGTGAGCATTTTCCATGGTCAAGGCCCTGATTTTCCATGTAGATTGTTGTTGTGTTTTGCCAGCTGGTGGTAAATGATCAGCTTTGCACCACTTGTTTTTGGAATGCCCCTTTTCAGCAGAGCTTCCTGAAAAGCACCGTCCTGCGTGTTCGAAGTGCCTGCTGCTTCCTTCTTGAACTCACATGGATGCAGTGAGAATGTGAGAGCCATCAGGGCTGGGAAAGCCTGTTTAATTCTGATCTAAATTCTTCAGTTGGTTTGTCTGCCAATCTGCTGAAGCAAGATTACTTCTGACTTCAGACTCTCTTAAAAAGATATAGGAAGAGGTTGCCCTGAGTTTTAATTCAAGTTTATTTGTGATTATATGTATATTTTTTCCTCTTATTTGGGATATCTAACAGCAAGCTCTGTTTCTGTTTGAAACTATCTTGAATGTGCTTTTTCCTTCTGTCCGTCCTAGGGCTGCTCCCATGGGCTGAGATGCTCCCCCAATGACTTGTTTTAAGACCCGAGTGCACTCAGGTGTGCAAAGGAAGCTTGCTGAAGGTTTCTGCACCTCTTCAAACATGCAGCCAAACAGGGACAACCAAAACAAACTGCACAACTCAAATCCATGCACGCCCCAACAGCCCCTTGCACAACACCCACATGGGCAGAGCGAACAGGAGGGGCAGCCCTCCAGACCAGCCTTGTGGGCTGAAAATCGCCATGGTCTCCATACCTAGCATGCCCAGACCATTGCAGGCAAAAGCCTGGCACTGAGTCCCTGGCACAGTCGGCAGAGAAGGAATTCCTCTACGAGGAGTGCAGCAGAATCAGAGGGAAGCTGGGGCAACCCTATCAACCCTGCTAGCTTTTCCCTTGGCGTTGAGAGGTGCTAAGCGGGTCTCCTGCTCCTCCCCAGCCTCATGTGGTGGGACTGGGTGTGGAATAGGCATTGCCTCCCCACGACTTCTGCATTAGTGCAAATGCAGCCAGTATTACAAAAATCTAGGTTAACCATCCTGACCCCGTGGAGTCACGGGCTGCTTTTCAGACAGGGATCAGAAAGGTCAGCTGCATTATTGAGAGGGAGAGCATTGTAAATAGCACAGCCCCGTGTAATCTCTTCCTTTTAATGCTGTTGCGTAATACTGTCAGTATTCATTCACTGGCACACTGGGGCCCGTCTGGAGTAAACTGCTAAGGGAATTTAGAGCCATAAAACATCTTCATTCATCAGCATTGGTTATCTCCTGGCCGCAGCTTGAACCCTGCAGTGTAGTTCTCTGGGGATGTCACCTGCTGTTACTCAGCCTGACTGTTTGCAAATCTCTTCCTACAAGAGGCTGACTCAGCTAAGAGGAAATTTAAGCATTTGGGGTGAACCCACCGTCCTCCCAGCATGTCAGAAAACAGCACGTTTCAGCCTGATTTACAGCTCCTTGTCATGGGTCAGTCCAGCACATTCAGTCCTTAGCTGGCAGTTCTTCAGAGGAGCCCCGCACACCCTGAGCTTCCCTTTGCTTTGAGGAAAATGTGTGTGTGATAAAGTAACCTTTATTTAAAAGTTAGAATTTTGATTCTTTCTTCCCCTCTAGAAATGAGTAGTCTTCAATTTCCTGAAGATGGCTGAGTTGCTTTTCTGCATGCTTTTTCATCATGGCTTGCTTTGTTATCCTGCTCCACCATCAGCCACTGGGTATTTGCAGAAAAGGATCTTTTAAGTGTTATTAGGAGGCCTGCCCTCTCCACTGGCCATTTGAGGTGCAGTTTCTGGTGGCAGAGGTCTCTGGGTGGCTCTAGCTGGGACAGCAGAAACATGTGCGACCCAAGTGGGCTGTTGTTCCCTCGCTGTCCCCTCACCTGGAGTGGACATGGCCTCTGGGTGGCTCTAGCTGGGACAGCAGAAACATGTGCGACCCAAGTGGGCTGTTGTTCCCTCGCTGTCCCCTCACCTGGAGTGGCCAGGATGCATCCTGGCCAGCCATGCTGGCTCTGTCCCAGTGCTGCAATGGCTTCAGCCTTCCCAGGAACACGAGGCAGACCCCTCAGCATACAAAGTCAGGGAGAGTCCTGGCTGGCTTGGAGGTTCGCCAGCGAAGGCTCTCAATCTTCAAAATCTCTCTGCTGCTCTGCATTCCTCCTTTTAATCCATACTACTTGAATGAGACCATTTTCCTGGAAGCTCTTTCCTGCTGAGAAGAGACCAGCTGCTGTGGACACTGATTTGACGCAATTCTGAGTTTCATAAACCCTGAGAAACACTAAGCAGTTGCTGACAGTCTGTTAAATACCTTTTCTTGGGATTAAAACTGTTCCCTCAACCCCAGCGAGGGCAATCTTCACTTTGAAAGGGAGCAAATAAGAAGCGGGAGTGACGTGACTGTCTGTGGCGCTGCCTTTGTGGACCTTCCTGTTGTCTCTTTGCACTGTAAAACTGCGAGGTTTGATCCATACTTCTCCTTTTCAGGGGTACAGTCTTTGAGAAACACCCAGTCTTTGGCCCAGGGACATTACAGACGGAATGAAGCACCCCAGCGGTGTAGTGTGCCTGGTCCCCGCAGTATCAGCTCCTTTGCTTGCTAAGTACAGAGGCTTTCTTTTCACACTGCTGTATTCAAACACGCCTCTGCAATTCCCATCTATGGTCACTTGAGGTTACACACACGGTCCGATTACTTTTGCTCTCTTTTCCTTTCTGTAGTTATCATCCTCTTGGAGATCCTTTGGCTCCTTATTTGGACATACAAAAGATGTAGCACATTTATTTCAGCCTTGTATTTCTTTCTGTAGATAGATCCTCCTCACACAGAACTCCCAATGAAGTCAAAGAAGCAATGCTAACTGCATCTGGTTTTTAAATGCTAGTAATGCTTCTGGGCTGTGCCAGTCACATTGATGTCAGCAGGGTGAAGCTGGTGTAGAAATGGGGGGTTGAGAAGAACAAAGCCAGAGGATTTTAACCACTTACCAAGAAAATTGTATTCGTGCTTAATACCTGGCTTCTTACTCCATACTGAGGGAACTGTAAGACTGATTGGTTTAAGAATTACTCTTAACATGGCTTTTAAGTAGACTGCTGAAGGTTTCCTGTTGTAATCAGTGGAGGTACTTGATATATTTTTATGCAAGTATATAAAATTCCCAGGACAAACTTTGCAGAATTTTGTAGTGGCTCTTCAAAGTTTTCCAGTCCTGTAGTTTGACACTAACACCTGTATGTTTTCAGCTTGCTATCACGGTAATCTTGGGAGCTGTTCTGGAAGAAGCAGATCAAAGCAAACAGCAACTGCAAAGCTCAGTGGCAGGTGCTTCTTTCTCTTTGCTTGGTTTCTGGATACAGACAGCGGCTCTTTTAAGCAGAGGCATCATAACTGCATTCTTGGAAGAGGATGGGAAGTTGCCGACTTCTTATGACAGAAGTCCTCCTGGGTACTTCTCCTGCCTTTTATCCATGCTTGCTCCTTTTGTGGCCTTGGGCAAGTCACTTAAATATTCTGGGGCCAGGTCCTCATCTGGTGTAAAAAGGCACAAGTGTTTGAGGGCCAGTGCTATGCCAAGTTACCAGCAGGGGACCAGGCCCTCACCCCATTTCTAAAATGGGGATACTAGCACTTACCTACCTCACAAGGATGCTGTGAGGATTAATGCTCATACAGCGCTTTGACGATGTGAAGTGCTATGTAAGTCCCAAGTATTATCCTACCTTAGTGTTAAAAATGCTTTTAGGGATCTGCAGGACTTCTCTTAAAGCATAGAATGTGTGACTGCCTTTTCAGTATGCATCAGATGGAAAGCAAATGCAAAATATTTATTCATACTGGTTAACAGAATGGGCTCAGCTACACTTGAACTCTGAGGAGGGTTTAGCTTAAAAGTCTGAACTCTGATTTCAGTTTTGCAAATGGTTTTTAGTTCTTCTAAAAGCCTCAACCAAATTCTTAGATGTGAACCTTGCATCCAAATTTTGCAGTCTGGTCTTATCCCTGACTGTTAGCTAGAATAAATCTAATCCGGCCAAAACACAGTGCTGTCACAGTCTGCTATGGCTGTTGAAAAGACTGGAACAGAAAATGAAGTTATTCTGTTCAACCTTCATTCTGCAGGTCAGCTAGGTTTCATGGGACAACTTGCAAAGGGATGTTTAATTTCTGTGATTGTAGGTTTTACTGGCTTTAAAATCAGCAGAGAGGGAAGGCCTTGATGGAATCAATAAGGTCAGCACATCATTCTTGAACTACTTCCTTTTCACCTGAATCAAAGAAATAGCAGGTTCTGTAGCAAAAGAAGTGCTTGTACCACCAGTCCTAGGGCCCAGAACAAAAGTTGATACAGCTCTAAACCATCACCATGTTCTCAGCTAGTATAAAAATGTCAGTGTTCACTGATTTCAAATCTGGACCACAGCTAGAAACTGCTTCGTTCTGGTAGCACTAGCTGCTGTACAAACACAAATGAAGGCGAGGAATTACACACCAAGGAACGTGAGCTGTGTACATGTGAAATGGACCATAATTTTGAAGCAGCTGCAGTAAAATCTTATCTTAATATGAACTCAGAAGCAAACACAATGCAAATTTTTATGGTTTCTTTAAAATGTTTGATGGGTTTTAGTTTTCTTAGTTTGGAGGAAATTTTCTTAATGTTATTTTATTTTTGCTGTTATTGTAAAGAATAAAAATATACAACTCTAAATAGACCACAAATGAAAAAAGGTGGCCAGTTGGCGGGAATGGCAAAACTTCTGTGGCTTGTATTGTTTCTGTGGTGACACTACGCTGCTGTAGGATGAGCTACTGGAGTGGTGTGACGGCTCAACAGTGAGGCTGAAGCACAAGGCCAGTCTCATATAAGAGGGATGCAGGGGCTGAGCCACCGAGACTGCAGTGGGAGCATGACTGGGCCAATTCAGATCAGTCAAAAGACAGAGAGCATCAGGGAATAAAAGAAACCTTTTCCTGACAGATAAAAAGCAAGAAACCAAAGCCAGCCTGTTGGGTGACAGTGCTGAATCGGTACAAACACACGTGCAGGCTCCTGCTGGACCAGGCCTTGCTCCCAGTTCGCCTGGGGAGGCTTGCTCCAAGCCTACGGTGCTGGCAGGGTCAGGCCAGCAGAACCTGATGCTTTGTGAAATAAAACTGGGTAAGCGTGGTAATACCGCTGGGTAAGCGGTAGTTCTGCCTGGCTGAGGCCACAGACTGGCTGGTCTGTCCTGAACACTAATCTCCATGTCTTGTACTCATGCGAGTCTCGCTCCAGCCCCTCTCCCACGCATTCCAGGCAGAGTGCACTGAAAGATGTGAGCAAAGCAGCTGCTCGCCCCTGGGGAGTCAAGCATTTTGCCACGTCTGAAAGTCTCTAGCACTTACTTCCTTTACTGTGATTGTAAAGGTCACCACGTGCAGTACGGCCACTTGATCTGGGATCTTTTCTTAACACATTTTTATGCTGATTTTACTATTTTAATTCTTTGTTTGGAATGTATTTTTTTTTCTTATTTCTTCTGTGTGTAACAGCAATTAAAAATATTAATTTACTGGTTATTTTTACTGTGCAGATACAATGTCTCCTTGCTCATTTTCTGTTTCTGTGACAGTTTCAGTACAGAGCATGTAGCCAACTGAACCTCTGTGTCGGGCAGTTTTGTGCCACTGTTGTGCCCATCAGTCGTGTGGCTCTGCCCTGGAGCTACCCAGTGCCCTACCAAAGCCGACTAACACTAACAGCCAGCTCCAGTATTCCTGTCTGGGGAACCCTGAAACACAGCCACATGCACCTCACAGAGCACATCCAACCTAAACTGACCAGGCACCACCACGACGATGGCACCTGGCTTGTGTTACAACGCGTCCCTGGTGCCCTGGGATGCGGAGCCTTGAAGCACGCTCTCCCCTTGCTGCTACAGCCCGTCCCACATACAATGGCTATTTGTCCACACTTCCAGGGAGAACGCAGCTTGCTGCAAAGGATTGCTCTGGGAAGGCTGCTTGCTGCCCAGAAATCCCAGACAAATGGCCAAGTCTCTCTTCCCCCCTGCCCCAGCAAAATTCCCAGGAGGAAAAAGTAGGGTAGTATGTACATTTTTTCTGGTTGGGGATCTGATGCCAGTTTCTTCAGCTGTTTGATGCAGTGGCACAGATACTTGGTTTCATTAATCGAACCAGGCCATCTGTCACCAGTGGAACAGGTTTCATCCATTAAATGGATCTGCTTGCAGGCTTAACAGAGACTCTTTCATACTCCCCTTCTGAAGTGGAATGGTTCTTGATGTGAGAATGAATCAGTACCAGGCAGAAATACTACCAACTTATTTTCAAAGCAGCCTAAAGGGATTAACGGCAGGCAAAAGTGGGTGCTTCTCTCTTTAATTTCGTCTTTTATGATTCCTTTCAAAAACTTAGAGGCCTGCTGGGAGGAGCATCCTGTTTCCTCACACCTCCTTCCTAGCTCCAGATGGAACAAAGGTGGCAAAATACTCTCAGACTCAGTGTGTGTCTGTGGCTGGCCACTGCTCTGCTTTTATTCCACAACTGGCTCCTGGAAGAATTCACTCTAATTAGAAGAACCAGCACCAATGTATATATATGCATATTTTTCTATCTGTCAATCTGTTGATCCTTCAATGGTTCAGATATTCTGTAATTCCTTATCTAGTCTTGGCCACCAGCAGTGAAGTTCCTGGACCCTTCTGGATCTCAAGTTTTACCTTCTATGGCCAGCTCTTTCACAAAGTGACTCCCTCATTTGCAAAGCTACAGACTGTACTTACTTTCTTCGTATTGCAAGGATTTAAGTACTTCATATTTATGGGTTACTCTATGTTTATATACGATCTGACATAATGAAGCCTAGATCGTCATGGAGGTCCTGCTGGGCTATCTGGGGACATGGAGACAGAACCCAAGTCTCCTCTTGAACTCAGAAGGCAGATTCTCATTGACCAGTGCAGAAGCAAACTGATATATAGAAGAGAGAACTGCAATCTTTGGCTCCTTTTATTACCATTAAGATACATTAGCAGATGATATTAGAAATATCACCTTTAACATGCACCCTGCTGTCCAAAACCACTTAGAGGGAAGGAAGATGGAGACATCAGAAGCGTCCCTGCTGAGCAGAAGCCCCACTCTACCACCTGGTTTAATCGACCATCACAGAAGCCAGGGGCAGTTGCATTTTGAGTCACACAAAGAAAGACAAACTACACAGGCACAGCAATGCTGTTCTGCATGCTGGACCAGGCAGAGCTAGTTCCACTAATTACATCTTGTATTTTGACTTCTGCAAACTTTCTGTCACTGTGTCCAGGAGGCTTTTATCAACTTTTTCTTAAGGGGGGCGGGGAGGAGTAAGTGCCATAATTACTGCAACCAACCCTATGTTTTGAGTGCAAGTCTTACAAAGTTCTGGCTAAAAAGCTTTATAAAGCTTTCCACTGTATAAAGGAAAAAGTTGTCTGGTCACAGTTTTTGTAGGAAGTGAACAGTTTAAATTTAGGGAGTTCTCATTCTCATTTCCCCTTGTCCAGTTCATCACTGTTCCAAATACTTCACTTTGGGTCTAACAGGCTTTGTATTCTCTGCAACCTGCCACCTCCCAGCCTAAGGAAAATGATATATTCACCCCTTCTGAGCTACAACAGCAGGAAGGATGCGGCTGGGTGTCACAGAGGTAGAGCAATGCCCCATTTGATTTTGCAAATATTAAGAAAAAGGCTAAAACTGAAAACATGGCTAAGCAGCAGAATGTAAGTGTCCTTCCTTAAAGAAGAGAGACAGAAGAGCATACATTAAGAGGAGTGGAGACAGATATTTGAGAAACAGACGTTTCGCTCACATGGAATCAGCATAGAAATCAGCAACTGAGACTCCTGCACAGCTATTTGAATCAGCAGATTTGCTCATCCCTTAGATCACTCCTTACTCCTTTTCCTTCAGACAGTCTGTCACCAGGTTGAAGACCACTGAGAGTCTCTAAAAAAGTCCCTAAAGAAAGTCTTCCAAGTCCTGGTGTGAAGTAGCTCCTGGCCTAACAAAGAGTGCTTTCACATGAGGTACAATGATGTCCTCCAGCCTACAGCACCTGACTCCAGGCAGTAACTACCCCTCTTCCAGAACTAAAATCAGCAAGAACATAGTTCCTGAGATCTAAAATAAGCCTGCAGTTAAGCTCAATTTGAAGTGAATTCCTTATCTCCTAAAGTCAGTTTTACAGTCTCTTATTCAGACTCCTGCTTTCCTACCTCCATCAGCTGCAAATAGCCCTAACAGCAGAGAGACCCTCCCAAGAGACTGCCCAGGTCAGGGCAAGGAGGAGCCTGAGGATGCCTCGGAAATAGGCTCCTGTTTAGGAATCTGAATATACATTAGCACCTCACCCACACAGTGCTTTTGCAAGCCTTGTTCCTTAGCTAGCTCTGCTTGTAAACAGGCTGCTTTGAATAACTTTGAAGTTATTGTTCCTGTTGTAACAGTCCTCACCTCAACAAGCTTTGTGTGGGAAGGCAGAAGGTGAGTCCTACTCAGCAATCAGATCTCTGAAGGGATAGAAAGCTGTTCTTGTGCCCTTCAGGCCTGCATGCCCTCCCTGAACATAGGTGAGCCGCACTGTCAGGGCTCCTCTTGCGTCCGGGCAGTGATGCCAGACCAGGAAAAGGTCCCACTGGTTTTAGGGACTAGGAAACTGTTCTCCAGCTGTGGCTTGAAACTGTGGCTTCAGAGAGGAGTGTATCAGGGAGCATGGGAAGTGGGAGACCCAATAACAGGAGGAATTCTTAAAAAATGTTAAAGAACTGCTTTCAGTCTTTTAGGTGGGCAGTGGCTGGCTTCAGTGAAAGAAGTGTTGCATGTATCCTACACACAATGACAGATGAGTTTGCTTGAAAATCAGAGCAGGAAACCCAGTGTGCGCATCGTTTCCCTCCACGGACGCACACTGAGCTACTTCCACATTAGCAGAGAGAACCAAACCCTGGGGGGGGCTCAGCAGGCTGTCCAGAAGCAATGATCACAGACAAAAATAACCATAAAAGATCTTTCCAAATACAGTCCCTCATTATTTGTGCTGTATCAGTTTCATTTCAAGCTGTGCCTGGCAGTGGCTCTCTCTTGTTCCCTTTAAGAGAACACCAACAGGTCCTGAGGCACCAGGGCCTTCCTCTAGAAGGGAGAATGGGGGAAACATACTTCAGTGTCATGACAGACAAAAGGATGGAGAATTCTTGCTCTCAAATATTTAACCTCAAAGGCTCCCTAGTTAATCAATCATAAGCAGTGTGAGCTTACCAGGGGCTGATGAAATTCACAGGACACAGCTGTTTCAAGGCACTGCTGTACATATTGTTAAGACCACTCTGCAAGCTTTAAGTTTGGGCATGGTGACATAGGAAAACCCTGTGTGGGTCATGGGTTACTGTTAGTAAAACCTCATCCCATGCACCTGGAAGCGTTCAGTCTCAGGACCAACTTGAGCCAGCTGGAACCAAGCTATGTTACAACCTGAAGTTGTGACTTCACTGAATGCTTCCAGCGTGGAAAAAAAACAGAGAAGCGAGAGGGGAATATGAAATGTGTGATTTTCTTCCTTTTTGTGTCTTGGAAATTTTTACTGTCTTTCATACAATGTTGGCAAAATCCTGCCATTTCACAAAGGAAGAGAACAGATTTACCCAGTGCAGTATCTGTGGTATCTACAAAAACCCCACAAAACTGTTGTCAGAATGCATCAGTTGACTGCTTGAAGGTGCTAAGTATGCCACGGGTGCAGGGCAAACCTGGTTAGGGACTGAGAAATGGCCATATTTGCCTTTGAGCCATCTAGGGAATTCATGAGACCTGCTAGCCAAAATATGCCATTTTAAGGGACCTAATACTGCCTTCAAGCAACTGAAGACAAATCTCAGTGACTTCAGAGGAAGACAAAGTCAGAGTTAGGCTGTTTTTTGGATATGAAGGTAAGTTCTTACAATGCGGCCCTTGCAGCTCCAGATGCAGTACCTACCGACTGAGCAATCTCTTCCTCTGCGGACGAGGATGAGAGCCGAACTGGCCCAGAGAAGTGTGATCCACAGTGCCAGTCCCAGTAACTGCACTTGCCCTGGAAAACAGCAGGGTGTAAACTATACTCAGAGGCATGAAATCTATGGTTACTCAACCTGGAGGGAATCACCCCTAACAAATCACAGTGGCTGTGAATCTGACTTACCACAGATGATCAGCTTGCAGCTGCAAGTTGTAGAGTTCATAAGCAGACAGGTGCTACTTCTTGAGTTGAACCACAACTTAGCATGTGATGCTGTTATTGCCCTTGTACAGGGTCACTGTTGGGTGGGGGTTGCTGCTGAAAGCACAGCTCATGGCACAGCCGTTGCCATGACTCATGCTGTGGTTCTTCAGTGGGGCAATGAAACAGGAAGCTCAGTTCTTCCTGGGATGCTCCACCTTGAAGTCAAAACACTCTGCTGAGGACAGAGTCACTACGGGCTGCTTTGCACTGCACTGTCTGTTGCACATGCAAACAGCGCCAGCACCATCAAGACAGAGAGTCTTCTCCTGCATGAGTACAAATCCAAAGAGCTTGGGTATGATGTTTCATGACCTGGGCCTTCTTTCCCACCAGGGAAAACTCAGAGAGGAGGAAGAATGAACAATACACTGCATTACTCTCAGCATCTGACCAGCGTACCTATCTCAACACATAAACAAATACAAACTGAAAAGCAAGAGAGGAAGGAATCAGAAATCTCATTCTCCCATTAATCTTGCTTACAACTGTAAGCAAGCAATTAATTTCTTTGTTTCTTGGTCTGTAAATAAGGTGTCAGGTTTTTGCTTCATGGGAATATATCGATGCCTTCTCTCACTAATGCCATTAAATTGTAAAGTGCTTTTGGATATTTGGCTCCCAAGGCACTTTAGAAATGCATGATTAAATTACACCCAATTATAAACCAAAGCAGGTGATCTTGTGAAGGAAGGGATTTTGCTCTGCTGGTGTTGCTCTGAGGCATTAATAGTCTACAGAATGCTCTGGGGGAATCAAGGGGAACTGCATGTGCAATTTAATTTCCAGTGTCCACTGCAATTCTTCCATTTTCAGCCTGTATTTAAACACATTTCTTGAAGTCTTTATTATCTGCTTTTGCATTGGCATGGAGTCCCATCAGGTAAATCCCCTGGATCCTAAATGTAGCACTGTATGGCCAAATTCTCTTATGAGACCTCATTCTCAGAAAACAGCTTATTTCCTCCTTATCCTTCAGTTTTTCTACCATCTCGTAGGTTTGTGCAAATAACGTTGTGACTTGCCATTTATAATGAAGAATGGGAAATCAGTTCACATCTGCTTGTGTCCTGCTGACCTGCCTGAAGACAGGTAGGCTGTTATCAAAGGAATGTTCACAGGAATGCACTGCAAGGCACAACCAACCTAGCTTTTCTCCATTTACTACTCCTCTATACTTGCCTACATACACAGAAGTTACTGAAGTTATTTCAGACTGTAGAATCTAGGCCTAGAGTACTTCCATACAAGAACACGACTACAGCCACATAACTGGAAGTGCTCTCTCAGCTGCGCAGGTAGCAGAAGTAACATACCTATGGTCTAGTTATGTCGATCAAGGAAGACTGATTGTTAAATACAAATACACAATTTGACACCTGATTACTCATTTTAGTGTACTACTTGTTCTGTTATTTTAATGTATTGCCCATTACTTTTAATGGGATTAGAAGACATGTAGCAGCATGTGGCGAGGCTTCTGAAGAAATATATGCATAGTCTGATAATATATATTAATATATAGTTTGTTTTATATTACTATATTGTTTGTTACAACAGGCATAGGACAAGCAAAAAAATTTGGCTTGGATCTCACTGTTCAGAGTAACTGCATTCTGCTTTGCCCCAGACTGGGCAGAAGGATCACTTACTTACCATTTTGATTTGATGAGCTGGGGCATGTTCAGTTTTGTTTGGGAGTACTGCTAATGAGACACCCTTATTAGTGATTAGGCCTGAACAAAGGAGAAGGTGTTTACCTGATGGGATGACCTCCGAGTGTTTAATTTAATGTGCTTTTAGGGACTTCTTACAGCTTTTGGCCCAGAAAGACTGTCTCCTACATGTGACAGATATGTTTGCTTTTCATTTAGAAAACAAATCCCAGTAAGACTGGAAATATGCTGCCAGACAAATGACTTATTACCCTCCCTGCACACAGATGGCCCCTACTGTCTTGAATTTTAATTTAAACAGCATCTGTATGACTGCGATGTAATGTGCTACACATACACATAGTAAAAGGAAGCCTGGTCCTGAAGAGATTGCCAACAAATGGAGGGGATAGTACTGGAGGTGTTCTTGTGTCTATTTCCCAGGTGGGGACCTGAGGTGCAGAGTAGGTTAGTGATATACCCAAGGCCACAGAGGGAGCCTGAGCTTAGTCCACAGTGTTGTGTACAAGAGCACCCATCTTCTTCCAGTGCTGTCATGAATTTTTATGCTTACCTCTGTCTTTGGAGATGTACCACTGCTCCTGTGAATCCAGAGGGTCAATGTTCCCAGTGTCATTGCAGACAATGACTCAGAAGAATTATTTCCTCATTGGGAGCAGGCCTGTGACAGTGTACTTATTGCTGTAGACCTTCTCTGCAACTGTGAACTGTGTGGCGGTACTGACATCACATTTCAGGACACCATGATCAGTCTGCTAGTCATCTTCTACATCTGAGCTATGGTTTAGGGTCACAGTGTTTGGGACTTCTTCGACCAGCTGCAGATTAGTGGGTGGTCAGGGAAAATCTAAGAATTAATGAGCACATTTAATTATTGGTTTCTTCTGTTTGGGATCCTCCCTCTGGGGCAAAAATTTTTCACTTCAGCTCCTCCCATCCGAAGTCCCTGTGTGTCTAGGAAAGTACTTCTTTCCTTGATTTCTTCTACCCTGAGCAACCTGAGGACCAATTTGCCTTGTGCATGTAATTCCCTTCTGATGTAAAAATAAGGCTGTGAGTTTTAAAAAGCACTCTCTGAAGAGATGACAAGTACAAAGTACAAAGGTCCCTAACTCCCAGCAGATCATTATAGTAACAGGAGTCCCTCTAAGGAGCAAGCCAGCCTGCCTCCACTTGGCTGTCATAGACCCACTTGCAATGGAAATGATGTCACCAGACTGCTGAGGGGATAGACACTGTTGTGTTAGTGATGTTATGGGGATTTACCTGATCAAATACTGGCATGAAAAACAAGGCAGCATTTGGGGATGTCTGGAGCAATAACTGCTTCACCCTTTCCCTCCACATTGGACAGAGTGAGCAAAGGTCCAGCATGTACCTTCCTTATCCCGCAGCTCTGAACCATGCTGCTCCCCTGCTTGGCTTAGCTAACTGGCTCTGGCTCTGAGCTAGCGTGAAGGTGGGACTTGCGGAAACACAGTGACAAGAGGTAGGAAAATCCTTTCTGACCAGGGAGTCTTCCTCCCCTTGCGTGGAAACAACATTTTGGATCACTCTTGTGGCATTTTTTGGATAAGGGGTGTACATGATTTGGATTGTTTGTTTTTTCCAAGAAAAA
>VYZW01057713.1:0-10821 GCA_013401315.1 Balaeniceps rex | reverse complement strand
ACAGCAGAGGAAGAGAAAGTAATAATAATAATAATAATGTTAAAAGAATATACAAAGCAAGTGATGCACAATGCAACAGTGTGCCCTGGCACCCAAAAGGGCCAACCGCGTCCTGGGGTGCATCAAACACAGCATAGCTAGCCGGTCGAGGGAGGTGATTGTCCCACTCTACACTGCACTGGTGCGGCCCCACCTCGAGTACTGTGTGCAGTTTTGGGCACCTCAATACAAGAAGGACATCAAACTATTTGAGTGTGTCCAGAGGAGGGCGACCAAGATGGTGAAAGGTCTCGAGGGCAAGACTTAGGAGGAGCGGCTGAGGTCACTTGGCTTGTTCAGCTTGGAGAAGAGAGGGTGACCTCATTTCAGTCTACAACTTCCTCGGGGGGGCAGCAGATGGGGGGGTGCTGATGTCATCTCTCTCTGGTGACCAGCGATAGGACACGAGGAAATGGAATGAAGCTGTGTCGGGGAAGTTCAGATTGGACATTAGGAAAAGGTTCTTCACTGAGAGGGTGGAACAGGCTCCCCAGGGAAGTGGGGATGGCACCAAGCCTGTCAGAGTTCAAGGAGCATCTGGACAACGCTCTTAGTCATATGGTTTAGTTTTAGGTAGTCCTGCGAGGAGCACAGAGTTGGACTCGATGATCCTTATGGGTCCCTTCCAACTTGAGATATTCTATGAATCTATGATTCTAAGTAACCGTTACATGTGATGAAGCCCTGCTTTCCTGGAAATGGCTAAACATCTGCCTGCTGATGGGAAGTAGTGAATGAATTCCTTATTTTGGTTTGCTTTGAAATTTTGGTTTTAAATTGTTGTTTGAAGCAACCATAAAAGGGCAGTGCAAGGCAAGTGTCTTTTGGCTAGCATCAAAGGACACTGCAGAAACGTTGATGCTTCATTTCTTTTTGAAGAGAAGATAGATGACTAAATACAGTTAAGAACAATTTTCCCATTCTAAAAAAAAATAACCTATTTCAACACTGTAAGAATTCAGCTGTATGTACTCTAAGTCATACCTCCATTTACAAACTTGCTAGTTGTAGCAACTTGTGCTCCTCTCAAAGGGATTTTAAGACTGTGCTCCAGTTACAGAGGTTAGATTTTCATTTCTTTGTAAGGGGAAGCTGAGAGGATACGTTAGACCTAAATGCTGTCTTAGCCTGCTTCAGAATTACTTAAATGACTGTTCTTTGATTGTTGCTCCACTTGAGTTCATGAATGAGACAGGGATGCACTCCCTGTTTGATAGCTTTAAGAACATTGTGCCATGAATAGCTTTAGAGTCTGCATGAGCCATTTTCAGAACAAGTCCCAAAGGCTTTTTTAAGCTTTTAAGCTTGCAGCTTTACTTGAGCCTTGGATCACTTTATTTTGGAGAGGAGAAGAAATGTGTGCATAGCTATTTGGTGGGAATGTAACTTCTCTGCAATCCCCTTCTAAAACAGAGATGGACATATTCCGTTTGACCGTGCAGTGCTCTGGTTCCTTAATTCAAGGCAGAGGAATCTCTCAAATTTACTCATCTCAGTGTTCCCTTTAATTGGTGTAGGGACTCAGTAATCTTTTATTAAGGCCATTTAGCTGGGGAAAGGCCAAGTCAGCCTCCGTATGTTTTGACTAACTGATTTGGTTGGTATTTCATAGTGGTAATGCCTAATTATCTTGCTTTTCTGAATCCTCTTGGGATAAGAAAGTTGTCTGTCCTGGTTTCAGCTGGGATAGAGTTAATTTTCTTCCTAGTAGCTGGCATAGTGCTGTGTTTTGGATTTAGTTTGAGAATAACGTTGATAACACAATGATGTTTTAGTTGTTGCTAAGTAGTGCTTAGGCTAGTCAAGGACTTTTTAGCTTCCCATGCTCTGCCAGGGGCACAAGAAACTGGGAGGGGGCACAGCCAAGATAGTTGATCCAAATTGACCAAAGGGCTATTCCATACCATATGACGTCATGCTCAGTACATAAACTGGGGGGAGTTGGCTGGGGGGCAGCGATCGCTGCTCGGGGACTGGCTGGGCATCGGTCAGCAGGTGGTGAGCAATTGCATTGTGCATCACTTGTTTTGCATATTATTATTATTATTATTATTATTATTTTCCCTTCCTTTTCTGTCCTATTAAACTGTCTTTATCTCAACCCACGAATTTTACTTTCTTTTTCCGATTCTCTCCCCCATCCCACTGGGGAGGGGGAGAGTGAGCGAACGGCTGTGTGGTGTTTAGCTGCCTGCCGGGCTAAACCACAACAGGGTCATTCTCCCCCAGTAGCCTAGAATATACACAAAGATTTACCTGGGCTCTGAGGTTAAAATCTACTCATGCCAACTCAATAATATTACATCTTTTGAAGTCTTTAATCTGTGCTAAAATTTCTGCAGAGCTAACTTGAAATCAGCTTGGGTTCTGATAAAGGCTCTCACTATTTGGGCCTCCTTTCAATTTTAATTCTAGAATCTCTCTCCCGCAAGTAAGCAGGCACGAATCTGGCACAGTTGCTAATTCAGCTTTGATTTATGGTTGCATCTCTAACAAAGTCTTCAAGCTAAGATACTAAAATCAATACTGGAAAATAGGCTACTTGTCATGCTTTACTTCTGGTTTTTATTATGGTGGGTTGGCCTCAGTGCCAAGCACCCACATAGCCACTCACTCACACCACCCCAGTGGGATGGAGAAGAAAATAAGAAGAACAAGAGAGCAACAAGACTCATGGGTCGAAATAAAGACAGGAAAATCACTTATCAAGTACGGTCATGGGCAAAACGGACTCGACTTTGGGGAATTTAAATTATTTCCAACTAATATAAATATTTGAGTACTGATTATGGTATCATGGGAAACAAAACAAACAAACAAACAAGAAACAAACATTTACACACTCAGGGAAAACACCTTTCATCCCCCTTTCCCAGGCTCAACTTCACTCCTTCCCTCCAGACTCCTCTCCTCCCCACTTGTTATCACTGCAAGTTACACTCAGTCCCTTCAGTGAGGCAGTCAGTGGCATAGTGGGGAGTTGCGGTCGGGACATAGCGGTTTCTCTCTGACAAGCCTTCCTTCTCACTTGTTTCCTATGCTCTGGCATGGCTCCTTCACAGGCTGCAGTCCCTTTTGGAGAGTTCCTGCTCTGGCATAGGCTCATCTATGGGCCACAGTCCATTCAGGGAAATATCTGCTCTGGCATGCACAGAGATGGACAGACAGGCAAGTAACCCTGGCAAACTGACGCGCCACCTGATAGAAGGGTGCCTTGCCTACCCCAATGAAAACCAGCAGCTCCTAGCACTGTACTGGGGCTTGGCTTGTGCCTACCGAGCCACAGTTCAGTACTCTCAGAGGACTGTGGTTGAGGCAGGGACCCAAACCACCTCTGAGTATGCCATGTGTACTGGGAACTACTAAATAATGGAAGAATGGCGAGGAGGAGTAGGTCATGTTGACCAATTCACCCTGTTCTCTAGGGAAATATGCGCAGCTGGATGTCCCACTGCTTGAGGTCTTGACAAACATGCAAAAACGTTAGATAATATACCTACGCACAGGTGTATGGAACAAGTAAAAAGTAGCCTATATTTAGTGCACCCACAAATCGCTTTGCTGACAAGTGATTGTATACTTATGCAAGAAATTACATGATCCCTCCTTAGAAAAACACCCTGCCTTCAGCCAGGAGGAGGAAAGGACCAAACGGTTTTCCTGCACTGTGTGGATTCAATGGCCTGGCATATCGGACTCACAGAAGTATAAGGCTTTCGTAGACACTGGTGCACAGTGTACCCTAATGCCATTAGGGTATAAGGGCATGGAACCCATCTGGATCTCTGGAGTGACAGGGGGATCCCAACAGTTGTCTCTATTGGAGGCTGAGGGGGCAAGTGGCAAAAGCACCCTATTGCGACTGGCCCGGAGGCCCCGTGTATCCTTGGCACAGACTACCTCAGGAGAGGGTACTTCAAGGACACAAAAGGGTATTGATGGGCTTTTGGTGTAGCCACCATGAATACAGAGAAGATTAAACATCTACCTACCCTGTCCGGCCTCTCGGAGAATCCCTCTGTTGTGAGGTTGCTGCTGGTCAAAGAACAGCAGGTGCCGATTGCTACCATGACGGTGCACCGGCGGCAATATCGCACAAGCCAAGACTCCCTGGCTCCCATCCATGAGCTGATTCATCACTTGGAGAGCCAAGGAGTGATCAGCAAGACTCGCTCGGCCTTTAATAACCCCATATGGCCAGTGCGAAAAGTCTGACTGAGGGTGGAAGTTAACAGTAGACTACTGTGGCCTGAACAAAGTCACGCCACCACTGAGTGCTGCTGTACCAGACATGTTAGAGCTCCAATATGGACTGAAGTCGAAGGCAGCCAAGTGGTATGCAACAACTGACATTGCCAATGCTTTTTTTCTCAATTCCATTGGCAGCAGAATGCACAGTTTGCTTTCACTTGAGGGGGCGTCCAGTACACCTGGAATCGACTGCCCCAGGGGTGGAAGCACAGCCCTACCATTTGTCTTGGACCGATCCAGACCGCACTGGAAAAGGGTGATGCCCCTGAACATCTACAATACATCAATGACATCATTGTGTGGGGCAACAAAGCAGAAGAAGTGTTTGATAAGGGAAAAGAATAATCCAGATCCTTCTGAAAGCTGGTTTCGCCATAAAGAAAAGCAAGGTCAAAGGACCTGCACAGGAGATTCAGTTCTTGGGAGTAAAATGGCAGGATGGACGTCATCACATCTCTATGGATGTGATCAATAAGATAACTATGTCCACACCAGCTAACAAGAAAGAAACACAAGCCTTCCTAGGCCTTGTGGGATTCTGGAGAATGCATATTCCAGGTTNCACTGGATGTTCAAAGGAAACATTCCCTCTACACATCACGCAACCAGCGCTACATGGAGTAAGTGGGTAGCATTGACCACACAATGAGCTCAAATGGAGAACCCCAACCGCCCAGGAATCCTGGAAGAGATCATGGACTGGCCAGAAGGCAGAGATTTTGGAGCATCGCCTGAGGAGGTGGCTCATGCCCAAGAGGCACCACCATATAATGAGTTATCAGAAGGTGAAAGGCGTTATGCTTTGTTTACTGATGGATCCTGTCGTGTGGTAGGAAACTGTCGGAAGTGGAAAGCTGCTGTGTGGAGTCCCACACGACAAGTTGTTGAGGCCACTGAAGGAGAAGGTGAGTCAAGTCAGTTTGCAGAAGTGAAAGCCATCCAACTAGCCCTAAAGATTGCTGAACGAGAAAAGTGGCCAGTACTCTATCTCTGTACTGACTCCTGGATGGTGGCAAATGCCCTATGGGGTTGGCTACAGCAGCGGAAGCAGACCAATTGGCAGCACAGAGGCAAACTCATCTGGGGTGCTGCATTATGGCAAGACATCGCTGCCCGGGTAGAAAACATCGCTCTAAAGGTATGTCATGTAGATGCTCACACGCCCAAAAGCCGCACCACTGAAGAACACCGAAACAACGAACAGGTGGACAAGGCTGCCAAAATTGAAATAGCTCAGGTGGACCTGGACTGGTGAGCTATTTGTAGCTCGATGGGCCCACGAAACATCGGGACATCTAGGGAGAGATGCAACATACAGATGGGCTTGTGATTGAGGGGTGGACCTGACCATGGACCCAGAGATCCAGGGACCAGGAGATGAACAGACAGACCCAGAGACGCAGGGACCCAGGGACCCAGACATGGATAGATGGATTGACAGATCCAGAGACAGACCGACAGGCCCGGAGATGGACAGACAGACAGTCAGACCCAGAGACCCAGAGATGGACAGCTGGACCCAGAGATGGACAGCCGGACCCAGAGAAAAAACGATGGACCCAGAGGTCCAGAGAGGGTCCCAGGGACACAGGGACTCAGAGATGGACTGTCAGACCCAGAGACCCAGGGACCCAGAGACAGACCAACAGACCCAAAGACAGAAAGATGGACCCAGAGACTCAGGGACCAAGAGACGAACGCACAGATCCAGAGACGCAAGGACCCAGGGAGCCAGACACAAACAGATGGACCCAGAGATGGACAGGCAGACTGATGGACCCAAGGAGGGACCAACAGACCCAGGGACCCAGACAGAGACTGATGGACCGACGGAACCAGAGACGGAGAGATGGACTCAGAGATGGATGGTCGGACCCAGAGACAGACCCAGAGATGAATAGATGGACACAGAGTCCCAGGGATAGACTCAGAGACGAACCCAGAGATGCACCCGGAGAACCAGAGACCATCAGACGGACCCAGAGACCAAGGGACCCAGAGACGGACAGATGGACGCAAAGACCCAGGGACCCAGAGACAGAGCGACGGACCCAGGGACTCTGAGACAGACCAGAGACCCAGAGACTGACCCAGAGATGGACATACGAACCCAGAGACGAAGGGATCCAGAGATGGACAGACGGACCCGGGTACCCAGAGACAGACCCAGGGACCAAGGGATCCAGAGATGGACCCAGAGATGGACAGATGGACAGTGAGACCCAGAGACTCAGGGACCCAGAGACAAACACAGAGGCCCAGAGATGGATAGACGGACCCAGAGTCCCAGGCACGGACCCAGAGATGGAGAGATGAACTCAGAGACTTAGAGTTGGACCCAGAGACAGACAGAGGGACCCAGAGACACACCTGGAGACCCAGAGACCATCAGGGAGACCCAGAAACCGAGGGATCCAGAGACAGGCAGATGAACACAGAGACCCAGGGACCCAGAGATGGACAGATTAACCCAGAGACCCAGGGACCCGCAGACGGACCCGCAGACGGACCCGGAGACCCAGAGATGGACCAATGGACCCAGTGACCTGGAGACAGATGGAGGGACTCAGGAACCCGGAGGCGGACCCAGAGACCCAGGCACCCAGCGACAGACTCAGAGACCCAGGCAACCCAGAGATGGACCAATGGACCCAGAGAAGGACCAATGGACCCAGGGATCCAGCGAGGGACCCAGAGACACAGGGACCCGGAGATGGACAGACGGACGCAGAGACCCAGGGACCCAGAGACGGACTGACAGAACCAGAGATGCAGGGACCCAGGCACCCAGACATAGACAGATGGACCCAGAGATGGACAGGCGGACCCAGAGACTGACAGAAGAACACAGAGAACCACAGAGGGACAGGTGGACTGACGGACCCAAAGATGGACTGACAGACCCAGGTATTCAGACACAGACTGACAGACAGTAGGACCCAGAGACGGACAGATGGACAATCAGACCCAGAGATGGACAGACGGTCCCAGAGATCGACAGACGGACTTAGTGACCAAATGACCCGGAGACTGACCTAGAGAGCCAGAGATGAACCCAGGGACCCACAGACCCAGAGATGAACAGATGGAACCAGAGACCCAGAGACAGACATATACACAGAGACAGACCCAGAGACGGACAGATGGACCCAAAGATGGACAGACAGACCCAGAGACCCAGAGTCGGATGTATGGACCCAGAGACCCACAGACATATCTAGTGACCGAAAAATGGACCTGGCGACGAAGTGACCAAGAGACTGACCTAGAGAGCCAGAGATGGGCGCAGATGCACAGGGACCCAGAGACAGAAAGGTGCACCAAGGGACACAGAGACCGGGAGACTTACCCAGAGATGGACCCAGGGACCCACAGACAGACAGATGGATCCAGAGACCCAGAAGTGGACAGACAGACCCAGAGACCCAGAGGCGGACAGAAGGACCCAGAGACGGACCCAGAGGTGGACAGAAGGACCCAGAGGCAGACCCAGGGACCCAGAGACCCAGAGACAGACCGTTTGCCATGGACGGAGTGAGAGAGAAGCAAAAATATACTTTATTGATATAAACCAGTGAGTTAACAAGGTTCAATGGTAAATGTGACAGTAGTTTAACAAGATTCGATGGCAAGGTACACTTGATTATTTACTGCATAAATTGACTATATTGGACCACTGCCACGAACACGCCAAGGCAAGCGCTACATACTCACCATGGTGGAAGCAACTACCGGTTGGCTAGAACCATACCCTGTAAACCATGCCACTGCCCGAAACACCATCTTAGGCCTTGAAAGGCAAATTCTGTGGTGACATGGTACCCCAGAAAGAATTGAATCAGGCAATGGGACTCATTTCTGAAATAACCTCATAAACTCCTCGGCCAAGAAACATAGCATTGACTGAATGTATCACATCCCCTATCGCCCACAAGCCTCTGGAAAGATTGAGAGATATAATGGACTATAATGGACTGTTATAGTCTTTGCTGAGAGTGTTGGGCAATGGGGCATGGAAACACTGGGATACAAATTTAGCAGAAGCCACTTGGCTGGTTAACACCAGAGGATCTCCTAACTGTCCTGGTCTTGCCCAAACAAAGCCCCTACATACTGTGGGAGGAGATAAGGTCCCTGTCGTGCACATGGGGAAGTGGCTGGGGAAGTCATTGTGGGTTGGTCCTCCCTTGGGAAAAGGCAAACTGTATTGGGTCTGGCTGAGATGGAGTTAACCTTCCCCGTAGCAGCCCTCACAGTGCTGTGCTTTGTACTGGTAGCTAGAAAGGTGTTGATAACACACCAGTGTTTTGGCCACTGCTGAGCAGTGCTCCCACAGCATCAAGGCTGTGTCTCCAACATTTTCCCCCCTCACCAGTAGGCTGGGGGTGGGCAAGATCTTGGGAGGGGACATGGCCAGGACAGCTGACCCAAATGACCAAAAGGATATTCCATACCATATGACGTTGGCTCAGCAATAAAAGCTAAGAGAAAGGAGGAGGAAGGGGGGACATTCGTTATTTACGTTTGTCTTCCGGAGCAACCGCTACACGTACCAAAGCCCTGCTTCCCAGGAAGTGGGTGGACATCGCCTGCTGATGGGAAGTAGAGAATAAAATCTTTGTTTTCCTTTTGCTTCCGCGCGTGGCCTTTGCTTTTGTTTTTTATTCAACTGCCTTTATCTTGACCCATGGGTTGTTCTGGGGTTTTTTTTCCCCCATCTCATTTTCTCCCCACCTGTCCTGCTGAGGAGGGGAGCGATAGAGCGGCTTGGTGGCACCTGGCATCCAGCCGAGGTCAACCCACCACACAAACACATTCATGGGACTGTCGTCACTCAAGGACCTGGGTGTACTTGTTGGGTAATGTGGAAGGCTGGGGAGATCAGGTGTGTACCTCAAGGAGATTTAACCTTGGGGGAAAGATAATCTGTGATGTGAGTTGCATGTTGTTGGAAGTAATGTAGCAGGAACGACCCGAACTGACAAAGAGTGAGCTTCGCAAAGAACCGGGCGAGTGCAGTGATGACCCAAACCAAGCCAGTGTTGGTGCCCAACAATTGAACACGCTGCTTCTCCTGTCTTGAGCAACCACCTTGACAGATGGGGCTCAAGTCATAGCCTGTTCTTATGGACATTTGGGGGAGTGGCAGAGAGATCTACCTATCTGTTAAGGGACGGGGATAGTAGTCAATGAGAATGTATAAATCTTTATCTTGGGTATAAAGATGGTTTAAGTATGTAGTATAAGTTGTAAGTGTTGGTAAGAGGGGATTTCAGGAATGAGAATTAAGTACAATAGAATGGTTAGAAGATATATATATGTATCAAATTATGTGGGACCTGAGCATGACACAAATGGTATGGAATAAGGGGTGGAGATTGTATTGGGACTGGCTGGGATGGAGTTAACCTTCCCCGTAGCAGCCCTCACAGTGCTGTGCTTTGTACTGGTAGCTAGAAAGGTGTTGATAACACACCAGTGTTTTGGTTATTGCTGAGCAGTGCTCCCACAGCATCAGGGCTGTCTCTCCAACCCCCCTCCTCGCGCACACACCGCCCCCAAAGGTCAGTAGGCTGGGGGTGGGCAAGATCTTGGGAGGGGACATAGCCAGGACAGCTGACCCAAATTGACCAAAGAGATATTCCATACCATGTGATGTTGTGCTCAGCAATAAAAGCTAAGAGAAAGGAGGAGGAGAGGCGGCATTCGTTATGCAGGCATTTGTCTTCTGAAGCAGCTGCTACACATACTGAAGCCCTACTTCCCAGGAAGTGGCTGGACATTGCCTGCTGATGGCAAGTAGAGAATAAATCTCCTTTTTCTTGCTTTGTTTCTGTGTTTTGCTTCTTTTTCATTAAGCTGCCTTTATCTCGACCCACAAGTTTTTCATCTTATTTTCTCCCCCATCCCGCTGAGGAAGGGGAGTGAGAGAGTGGCTTGGTGGGCACCTGGTGGTCAGCCAAGGTCAACCCGCCACAGCAGCATTTCAAGCACACGAAGTAAGGCGCTACTACTAAATAAGCTGAGAATGCTCATCATCTCTCTCTGAGTAAACCGCTACCAACTTATCTTAAAGCCCAATGTTTCATTCTTTACACAGAAGCATTAAGAAACTCAGAATTATTTCACACTAAAAGAGAAAAATATCCAAAAAAAATCAAAGTACAGTTGTATAATTTTAATGTATTGCAAAGGCTTGACTTCAGAAACAGGTTCTAATGCTTCTCTCACACACAGCTATTCTGTGCTGAATATCTCTTAATGCTATACATCGATACACTGCATCCTCATTAATATCCCATGAAAAGAATATTTAGTCCAAAACACTGTGTCTGGCTAATGATTCACTGCATCTGTGTAGAAGCTACTCAGTAGAATTATGAAATCCATTTAGTAAGGCCACACAACTTTAAAAATCCAGTATATTGAATAAAATAATTTTATTTGTATCTACTTTAAAAAAACCAAAGTTTATGGAATCTGAAAGTAGATGATAAAAGGTAACTTTTAACTGAGACTTAATATGGGAGA
>VYZW01057712.1:14963-27322 GCA_013401315.1 Balaeniceps rex | reverse complement strand
TTGCAATGGGCCAGTTTTACCAACAAACCTATCAGTAGCCAACTACTATAGCAATTATTTTGCAGCCTGAAATCCCCAGTAACAATAATACAGTCAGAAAGGTCAACATGGTGTATGAATGGCAGAAAATAGGATGTTTCAGGGTGTGCGAGCAGAAGAAGCTATCAGCAGAAATTAGGTCAAGCCAAACAAGACCTACGTGCACACTAGGAATTTCCTTCATATCAGGGAAAAAAACAGATGTACCAGTGCATAACTTCAGGATAAATACCAGCTTGTTGAGCTATTTTGAAATGATCGTTTGAATTACTTTCAAGCTACTGCCTGTCCTGGAGTATAGCATACACACATGATCGTCTTTAATAGTAAAAACTATTGAGCACAATTAGGCTGAGCAGTCACAAGAGAGGTGGTGTGACAATGGTCTGTTATTCCAAAAAGGTTGGGAACTACCATTCTGTGCAGCATAGCATGCGGACTGCGTGTGTGTTTAGCTGCTGTGCTTACTCCTCCAGTTCTACAGCAGCAGTTGCAACCACAGTTGTACCACAGTAGTTGCCCACAGCTGGCAATTATTTGTCTTGTCTAGATACCACAGTAGCTCCAGAGAGGAACAGGATGATCTTTTTGTCATGTCGCAGGCTGGCTTGTTGTGACATGCTTGGAATACTTTGGACCTCTGAACAATCTCCACAAGCTTTGGTCCACGCAGACAGTGACGGTCTGACCTTGTGTCGGTCTAGACTGATGAGACTTTCCTTCCAGACAGCCCTGCATTCAAAAACTGAATAGCAAAGTGACAACTGGAAAGAGAGGGTGCTTACTTTACCAGTGTTAAAATCTAACTTTTAACCCAGGTGCTGTGTGTTAAGATTCCTGCTCCAAATTCAGACATAAAGTATTAAAACACAGAAGAAAATGTTTCTGCCATTGCCCTAATGAAAGAGCAACCACCTCCCTCTGCCCAGAACAGAACAAATGGATGACAGTGACTTCTGTGTTAGTTAACCTGTTGTAAACTTTGCCTTTCTTATATTAATTTTTAATCTAGTTTTAAAACTTCCTGCTCTTTCAACAATCATGTATTTCATGGGTTAGCAGTGGCACATCTGATCCTGAGGAATAATTTTACTGTAAATTAAATTTGATTCACTGTAACAGATGAATCACTCTCCAGAGGATTTTATGTAACCTTATGTTGCAACAACAGAAACTGAGAAATAGAGGGCAGACACCCTCATTGAATAGGAAATTTAGCATCTCAGTTAATTCCTCAAAATGCCTTCCTTCCTCCCCCGTATCAGCTTTACACGGCATGTTTCACATGTAACAAGCTGCTCTTCATCCAGCATTGACCTTGTGCAAGTCATGCATCAGATAAGCTCTCAGAGAGCAAGTGAGCAACCAGTTACATGCACACAAATAGATATTTATGTATAAACACGCACATGCACACATACACACGTACACACATTAACAGAACTAAGAAAATAATTGTCTGCGATACCAATGTATTTAGTCTGTGCAATTTCTTCCCAATTTTCTTTGAAGAATAATGTCAGTGTTTACTATGGCAGAGCCCAAGGCCAGGCTCCACATTTCACTTACAAATTCTACAGGCAATTTTTCACATGAAGTGCAACAGATGGAGCCATTCTCTACATTAAAAAACAAAACCAACCAAACAAACAAACACACACCCTCCCAAAAAAAACCCCAACAAACAACTACTGGAGTTTCCATTACAGAATCTTATTCCTGGTATAGCTGAGCATCCCTGGGGCTTCAGCACAGTTTTTCTTTCATGGAAAATGCAAGCTGAGCTGCCAAAATTGAGAGGCTTTATACTTCACACTAGCCAAATCTTCACTATTCCTTGCTTGTAGTCCTACCCTCTTCCCCATCTGTATTGGATCAGTATCTGAGTGAGAGTACTTTGCTGAGTGCTCCAGAATCAGGAACAGCTAGGAGTAAAAGTAGTATTTTAGCACCCAAGGATACACTTACCTCTAAGTCACAGACAGATCATTATGGGAGGAAATTTGTATTTATATTTATATTGGTAATGGCTATGACCTGGTGACTTGACCAAAAATTTGTGAAAACTGAGTTCTAGCTCTCCTTTACCACCAACATACAGGATAACCTTGGACAAGTAATTTCTGACTTTAATCCTCGTTACAAGAACTGCCAACAACCTGTAACTCACCTTAAAATCACCAGGAGTTGGAAGGGTCAAGCACCTTTGAAAACAGACCTTCTTACCTCTCTGCCTTAGTCACCTCACCTATGAAACAATAATATTTTCCCATCCCCTGCAAAGGGCTCTTTCCTTCCCATGGAAGGAAAACCCTACTTAAATAGAAATAACAAGTATGATATTATGAAAAATTAGTCCAAATAAGGAAAGAGTTTCCTTTCCTTATTTAAAAAATAACAAATGCAGGAAAGGCATAATTCCAGGAATGGGAAACAATGTAAGAAAGACCCTGAGGCTAGTTAGAAAGAAAAGGATTCTGCGTGAACGAAGAAAGCAGAACATTAACAGATACCGCATATAAGTGAGAGGGATTTTAACTTACGAAAAGGATCAAGTGCTCTTCAGGTAATTCAGCAACCTTGCAGCTCAAGGATATACTACCAGCCAAGGGAACAATTCAGCTCTGGGTACTCTCTGTTAGTCTGTGCAAAAAGAATAAGCCAGCAGCCACAGAAAGGAAAAAGCAAAGGCAAAAAAAGACATATCCTAAAGTTAAAATATTCAGTGATACCAGAGAACATGAAGTTGGCTTTGAGCATGGGTAAAGGATAACACAGATACCAGCACACAGCTGGTATGGCAAACTGCAATTTTATTGTAAGAGGTTTACAAGCAAGCTTACTCAGCAGTCACTGCATGGATGTAAACAGTTCCCTGCAGCCACTAGCTAGGGACCTATAAAAAGGGAACCTGATCCACTGGATCTTCTGCTACACCTTTTCCGAAAGGCTTCCTTGGAAACATTTTTCAAGGTTTTTCAGGCTTTTTTGCCAATCACTCAGGCTGAAGGCTGGCGTCCTTGCTCCTCCCAGCAAAATTCTTCTCCCCTTACCCCTACACATATTGGCAAATAACAGCCTCCCCTACCATGGTCTCCTTTTTGCTGGCTTTCTCATGACAAGGTAGGTAGGTAGGCAAGCAGGTGAAGGAGTCCCTGCATCTGAAGGGTCAAAGGCAAAGTAGCTGATTCCTGCACGAGCTAAAGCTGCTGAACCCTTTCCCTTCCTGCTGTTGCTCCCTTAGGCTTTTTTCACCTCACCGCTCTCTCTCCCCCATACAACAGAGCCAGTGACTTGAAGGTTGCTTCATCCCTCCTGTACCTAGGCCAGACAGAAGATTCACTGGATGACCAGGTGACAGCATTATCACTGGAGACAACAAGGAAGGCTGAAGATCTCACTTTTTGCTGTATTTATAGTTTAAAGAAGTGGAGAGGCAAGGAATGATCAGAAAAAGGGAGAATGAAATGTAAACAAAGAAAAAGCTCAGCTAAATTTCAGTGTGTTCAGCACAAAGTGCTGAGAGACCACAAGAGCCAGTCAATTCATCTGACAGGCAGGAAAGAACAGAGCTTGGGGGAACTTCCGCAAAGATGGCAGGAAATGAGAAAGACGTTTCGCTAACAATAATGCCAAAAAAGCAGTCAACAAAAAAAAACAGAAAGGCTCACAGGCAAAACAGCCTTAAGAAAAAAAATGTGTGCTGTAGCAAGTAAAACAACAACAACAAAATAAAAATTAGAGTTTAGGACACCTTTATGTTTGGATAGGTGGAAGCTGAGTGAGCCATGGGAAGGTAGTGTCAGAGGTATAAAGCAGATGTAGGCATGCCAAAAGGCACAGTACTATTGTGGCAGAACTGATCAAGGCAGAGTATCGTTAAAATTTTGATTGTCTTTCTGATTTTCATTCCAGACTCTGCTTCCAGGTAAACATTCCGCCCTTCAAAAAGTTAGTTTGGAACTGGAATCAAGAAACACAAGTAATGGTGCCACATATAATACTCACGAGACAGACTCATGCAAAGACATACAGTGAATTTAGCCTGTTTGGAATTTCTAGTCAGAACTGGGACTTTTTCAGTTTGCATCTCAGATCCAAGGTTATTTCTTCGTGAAGTAAAATGGAGAAAAACTGTCTTCACTACTTTTGAGCTATCCATGGGTTAAAGCAATAGATATATTTAACCAGAAAGTTTGTAGAAGCCTAAAAGATGGTGATTGGAAATCTCAGGTTTGCTTGGCCTGGTATGGCTTAAGGACATGCCGCATTACCTCATGTCTGATGGCCAACCAACTCCCAAAATTACACGTCGCCATCAGTGAAGAAAGAGAGACCGACGGACAAGGAGGTGTATAGTCAGTGAGGCCGCAGGTGCAGCAGGACACGGCCGATAGCCAGACCTGGTTTCTTACCCCTCGCTTGCCTCAGGTAGGTACCAAGATCTTCCCGAGAAGATCCCTCACATGACAGGATACAGGTTATTTTTAAAACCACATTACTGCTGTTTCCACTATCAGAAAATATTCAGACAGAGGACACCTCATCCATTTGGGTGCCCGTTAAGGCAAATATTTACGAAACACTTAGCAGCGGCACCACTCTCCCTCAAGACTAAGGACAAGGAGACCACAAAGGCAGGAGGAAGGGGACCACCAAGCGCTTTCCCAGCTTTCCGCTGGGACTTCCTTCACGACAAGCACCAAAGACCGGGGCGGGGGAGGGCGGCGAGGCGGGTAAAAGCAAAACAAAGGCAGAAGCCGCTTGATCGCGAGTGTGAGGAGGGAAGCTGCGCTTTGCCAGGGGAGCCGTGGGCCCACCGGCGAGACGCAGCCGCCGCTGCCGACGAAGCAGCGCCGCACACCCCGGTCCCGGCGGCCCTGAGGGCGGGTCGCTGCGCTACCGCCACACCGGCGCCGGCGGCGGGGGCGGGGCAAGCCCCACGCGGCAGCGCCGCCTCCGCCATTTCCCGTTGGGCGCCGGCGGCCGCTTCCTCTCCCTCGGCCTGACAGGGGAGCCATGGGGAGCCGGCGCGGCCCGGAGAGGAGCGGAGCCGAGCCGAGCCCGCAGGAACGCTGTCTGCTGCGAGGTACGGCTGGGAAGGTGGCGTGTGCGTTCCCCCGCGTCCGTTCCCTTCGTGGGTCGCCGCCCGGGGGCGGGGGGGGGCGCTCGTGGTGTGGGCGTTAGAGCCGGTGCATTAGAGCAGCCGGAGCCCCTAACCGCCCCAGGGCCCGGGCCAGCCGCGTTCGGCGGAGCGCCGCGGCGTGCTCCCCGCTCTCCCTCGGCGAAGGGAGGTGCCCGTGGGCGCTAGGCCTGGCTCCCCGAGCGGCGGTCGGCCACCAGGATTTCTGGGAAACATCTCTGTTTTGTGTTGGCGCTTTGCCGGGCGCGGCGTGGAGGCCGCTGTTGGCCGAAATCCGTGTCCCCGCAGGGTGTTTTGGTGTCACAGCAGCTGAATCGCACACAAAAGCAGCGGGTTATTGGGATTGTTTCTTCGGCCGTGTCACTGAGTGCAAAATTGACCCTAGCGATAGTCTGTGAGGTGCATTGTAGCTGGTCTTGATGCACATAATCGTGTAGCTCGAGGCCAGAAATTCTGTAAGGAAAAACAGACAACGGTGGGCTCTGACAGAGCTGCTTGTCGCAAGCACTGTTTCGTTGTCCCCCCTGCCGTGCTGGAGCGTCACAGCAAAGCCGAGGAGTCTGCTGGTATGTTTTAATGCTGCATAGCCTACACTGGTTCCTCCAGGGGCATGCCCGGCTCACCAGGAGCACCACTGGCAGTGTATGGAAAATGGACTTCTGGTTAATGGACTTGGATTATTAAGGTTAAATGATTTAGATATCCTCAGAAGCAACTCATCCGAAGTCCCCCAGCAAAGCCCGGAATAGAGCGTGGGCATAACGTTACAACCCACAGCATGATTCCCTAGTTCACATGTTTTCGGTAGTAAAGTTGATCCATACGTTGTAGGTTTAGAACGTTCCTCTGCCGACTTCTCTGCCTGAAACATCTCCTGTGGTGTCTGTCTCTCAATATACCAATAAGTAGATTTCTATAAATAAATATACTATCTGCTTGTTCCAAAGAATAGGGTGTGTTTTCTGCTTTGCTGATATGGAGCTTTTCTGAAATACAAGCCAGTGACTTTCAAAGCCTGCCTTTTTTTCTGATTGGAAGCAAATACAAAACAACCCAGCCTGAACTCCAGTTAAAAATGAGCTGCCACTGAAGATGATGTGGAAGTGTGAAGCTGAGTTTTGAAAGCGCTGGGGGCTTCATGCAGCTCCCAGGGGAGTTACTGTGAGCCCAGGCTGATGAGGTGAGTGGGGACTGGACTCACTAGTATTTCCATGGCTTGTCTTCAGGGGTTGCTGAAGCTCTGAAGAGGAAGAGTAACAAAAGCTAATCAGAGTTCTGACAGAAGTGGTTTTCCCCTGGAATTTCCGCTGGGATTTCACTGGCATTGATAGATCTGCAGAAGACATACAGATTTAGACAACTGTGCAAACTCAGAGATACACCTGTCTTGTCACATTTTTCTTACATATTCTAAGGTGCTAAACACATAACTTGGCTTTGAATATGCATCATGTAAGATGCATGTGTTGTTCAGCATACAGAGCCGTACATGAGTCGCTTCAGGTTCCAAGAGTGGGATAGTTGTTACTTGTGACAGCATGTTCAGCAAGGATCGAAGGTATGCAGATACATCTATTGCATCATGCTATACATGGAGTGCTTTGAACGTGTCTTGTGGTTAATTGCAAGGATTAAGACATAAAGGAAATATTTTGCGAAGTGATTTGGGATCCTCAAAGTTTTCCCCTTAAGAGAAAATTTTGAACAGCCTGAAAAATCAGGTCCTGCAGGTGTAACTTCTTTAAAGTGACTGTGAAAGTAACATTGTTTGGCATTAGGTTTCTGTGTGACTTCTGAACAAAGCTGGTAACCTTGTCGAAGTAAAAAGATTTTTTTTTTTTTTCTACTAGTGTAATCTGTAAGCTTGATCTGAATGAGAAAGTCAAATTATTTTATCTTCTGTCACATTCACTAGTGCCAAAACTAAATGGACTTGATAGACACGTGTGACTTACGTGCTTTCTAGTTTGCTGATATCAGTGATAAAATTAAAGATTTTGTAACTTGTAAATCTTACCTTCTTATCCATCATTTTTAATTTTGATTGAAAAGAGGAAGACTGGTATTTTATATCTCCTAAATATTCCTCATGCTGGAATGAATTAATAAAATGAATCAAAGAGCGTTCTCTTTGTCTGTGGAATTATGGTTATCAGTTGCACAGATACAGGTTCTCTGCATTTATCCAGTGACTTCCTATAGCCGTGCTAAAACTTTGAGCAGAGGAAGACTGACATCTCAGATAAGGGTTTTTTTAATTCATCTGATTTTAATGTACTGTGTTAAGTTTGACCATAGTATGCTTTGTCATGATTTTAAATTTTAAGCTGTTTGTTTTGCAGAGAAAATAATTTAAGTTGTATTTTAAAATCCTTTTAAATTAAAAAACAGTTTATTTGTATTAAACCTGAGGAGAAGATTCTTTGGAAGTAGTTATCCCTTGCCCAGCTGTCTATAGATTCACACTTGTTCCTTAGTATTTCGCCTGTAATTCAAAACCTGATCCTGCAAATATTAATGCTGTGAGGATAATAAATAGAGTAAGATAATAACATCAAGGAGAGGGAATATTTTAATAGATCTTATGTATGAAAAAATTGTAACATAAACTTCATAACTTCCTTACAATTTTAGAATTTTTTTTCTAACCTCCCTCTTGATCTACCCTCTTTCTGGAAACATTTTTTACAACAGTGATGAGTTCTTGTAATATTTCACATAAAGACAAGCAATGTTTATTTTCATTGTATTTAATAAGTTGGAGGGAGTGGCATAGAACTTTCAGATGCTATCTTCATGTAAAATTAGTACAAATAATCATGCAGTGCTTTCTGTATCTATTTGAAATGGTTAAGAGCCCTTTCCATGTGAAAAAAGGAAAGTGCTGTTGTCATGAAAGTGCCTGTCTAATCTGAGGATCCTTGCCCCGCCCCGCCCTGAGAGCTGTTAACTGTTTCAGTACCACTGTCTCCCCACAAACATTGAAGAGGTTAGAATAACTCTTTGTACATAGACCTCGTTTTACTTGCAAGTAATTTACTAAGATGATTTGCTGAATGTGATTGTTTTTAATGTATTTGCAGGGACAGAAGCAAAATGTTTATTTTACAATCAGTAGGTTATATTTCTTAATCACTCTGGAAACACTGATGGATGGACTAATGCGTTTTTATCAACTTGGTAAGTTGCCTGTACCTTTATATTGTAAGAGGAGTAGTACTGCTAATTTTTCACTAACACTCCTGAGTTACTGAAGTAAGATACCATCATCATCTTATAGAGCTCTCCCTGGAATAATTCACAGAATCAAGAATCTAGTGTAATATATTGTACATACTCCATTCTATACATAAACCATGATTTTCCCATAAGAGGGAAATGCTTTGAAACAGCATACTGCATTCTGCCCCTCTAAATGTCCAGCGAACTCTTAGTTGGATATATTGTTTTTCATTTCCGATTCTAATTTTTTTCAGGACTCCTTAGTTTCTGGATTAGCAGGCACAACAAACATAGTTTGTTGGCTGAGCTGTAGTTGTAGTAAGAAACCGTTTTGATAGGATCATTTAATTCTGTAAAAGGGATAAGATGATAAGAAGATTCCCTGTTCAGTTTACAGACCATCTTTATTTCTCCAGTCTTAATTTTCCCAGTCATTTGGTCTAAGATTTTTTTTTTCCTTGCCTGTGTCTCTTATCTAAGAGTGTAACCTACAGAGTTTTGCAACTCTCCAACTGTCTTTGCTAAACATGTTTGTTGAAACAAAGTTCTGAGGCAGTTTGAACTCTAGATGAATGGAAGTTGATTTTGATAGGGGAGAGGCATTTAAAAATCACAAATACGGACAGAATAGAAAAACGTTTATGTCAACAGGAAATACATCAGCAAGACAGCCAACACTGTGAGGTGGCTGGCATAAGAGAGAATGGCAAAAGACTGTTTGCATCTCCTAATCCGAAGGGCTTGCTCCAAGGAAGTGTGTCATTACTCGAGTCTGTGCACTGACACTGTTTCTGTAAAGGGAATAGCCTTAATGTGCTAAAGGCTGTGTGCCTGTTGGGAGAAGGGAGAATGATTACAAATGATTACAAATCTGAGGTTGTGTTCTGGTAAAGAATAATAACTGTTGAAGTATTGCTTTGTTATTCATACCCACTGGATGTTTTTTCCAGATAGGTGATCTGTTACTATATGGCAAAAAATCAGTTGTTCTGCTTTTAACTTCACTTGTCTAAGGGGATGTTTATTATTCAGTAATAATGTAGAACAACAAGCGCAAAAGGAAGACTTACAAGAGAGGTGATGTCTGTGGTTTGAATGGTGAAATGAAGCTTGAGAGAGATGAGTTTTCTGTCTTATGGAAGTATAAATTTGCTGCACTTGAGTGTAACTCAAGTGAGCTGCTTAATCTTTTTGCATCTAATTTCAGAAGGGATGCTGGCTGGGAGCATAGTTTAATATTTGTGAGACAGGTGTCTGAAGAGCCAGATTTGTAAGAGGTACTTGGCTACGTATCCATCCCAAATGATTTCAACAAACTTAGGTGCCCAAGTGTATTTGTGTGTGCTTCTCTGTGTGCCCACTGCTAATTAAAGGGCATTTTTTAAGGCAGTTCTCTGTAGCCATAAAGATTCTGTGCAGACATCTCCTTAATTAATTGAGTAGGAAATTTTTCCTTTCCTCTTCCAGTACTCTGCAAAAGTAGACAACTATTTTCTATTTTTGCAATAGAATAACTGCATTAATCCATTAGGAAATTCTCCCAGTGTGTCTGGGACAGGACAGTTCCTGCTGACCCACTACTATTCTGAATCCCCTCTACTCTACCAGGAATATGTATTCTGGTACTATGTTTCACATAGTCAGGGGTTGGACCAGAAGACCTCCGGAGGTCCCTTCTAACCTCAACCATTCTGTGATAGTCCTGTCCTATCCATTATTTATAGATCTCCATAAAGATTCTTTTAATTTTTTATGAATGTCCCAGATTTCTTTTCTCTTTTCACAGTCATTCTTACTGTGGCACATCTGGTTGACACATCAAGTAGTTCTGTTATATTATTTGTCACAGTGTTGCACCTGAGAACCTCAGTTGTGGGCCAGAGCGCTACTGCGTTAGTTGCTGTACAAATGTAAAGTGAAAGATGTTCCTCACGCTACGGAAGTTACCATTCTAAGTGAGGTGAGGAGAATAAAAGAACCTGTGAAGACAGTATTAATCAGCACAGTTCAACAGAGGTAGCAGGCCAGCGGTGTTTTGGGTATTGTTGTATTTTTGGTTAGAGGGTTTAGGTGTCAAGACAAAAGAGAGTTCATGGAGAAGAGTTTTAGGGAAAATAATGAAGTAATTTTGCAGATATTTCCATGGAGTTCATCTAAAGCATGAGAAAAAGCATGCATGTTTGAAATTAAACTAGTAACTTCTTTGGCAAACTGAGTGTGGGACTTGGCATCTCATCAGTAGGACGATAGGCCACAAAATGCCTTTAAAATGAGGACAGGAAGTTTATATTTGTTGCACTTAGAAAGTGGAAGGGAGCTAGAGGATCTTCAGAAAAAAATTTAAATGGTCAGAACAATAATTTCAAGAGTGTCTTGAAGCACCATCCTGAAAAGATACGAATGATGCAAGACTGGGTTGGTCAAGGAAAAGAATTCTGGATGCAGTGAGAATCTGGATGAATGAACAGTCTCTCACGGAGGTTATACAAGAAGATGTGGGGACCTCTAGAAGGTGAGGATCTGCAAGAAGGCTGGGTTCAAGAGATTACTCGGACAGTAGGCCTGACTGACAGCCTGAATATGGCCTTAATCATGCCCTGTGACAGGAGAAGAGGTGTTGCAACATCTGTTGGTGGGTTTTTTCCTTTTCTTTTGTAGGCAGAGAATAGAATGCTGTAGAGTTAAACAACCGCAGGGAAATGTTACAGAAACAGGACACAAAATAGAGGAGGAGTTACAAAATAGAGTCTGAAATAGGAATTAGCTGACCGAAGACAGTGAGTAGTATACCAAAGTTGTTAAACTACAGCCTTGAGGACTCCCCACATTTAGCAAAGGACATGTGTGAAGATGATTCAATAATGTTCTTCAAGCAGTAATAGTATCTTTTCCCAGACCACTTTTAAGATTCTTGTCGTGACTTAAAATGGTGTTTAACAGACAGAGTGAGCTACCTGAAGTATAGCAGAATGCTTTAAGATGATATTTGATAAGAACATCTGAAGTACGTTTATTCACACTGAGTCTTGAACCTCATCTGGCAGGGATCAGCATAAGCCTGAACCACAGTGTAGTTACTAAAGAAGTAGCTCCTAGGAGCCTCGAATTAATGATGGAGGTTGGAAGGGGACATCCCATACTCTGGGGAAGGAGGGAAGGGTAGAGGAAAGTAGTAGGAAGAAAATGCGGAAGAAAGAAACAGTTCAACTGAGGGAATACTGAGTATTGTCTCTAATTGTTGCAAATTAATATTGCCAATAGTAAGCTAATAATCAGGTATTGTAGACATACAAATGCATTAATATGTAGTTTCATTTTCCAGTGTACATCAGCATTCTGTCTGCATCTTGTTGCGTCTTGCCTGGTAAGAGTTTTTATTGTCTTTCAAATGCTTTTCCTAACACAGTTCAAAAAACTTGCATATTCTCACCAAGCATCATTTTAAAACTTCATGCTTTTTGAAGAAAGAACTTAATAGAAATACAATACAGGAGGACAGTCCTTTGCATTGTTGTTTCTGTTGTGCTGAACTCTGTTCTATGGTTGCTTTATTTTGGGGCAAATATTGGGCTGCTGTAATTGGGGTTATTGATTAGAATTGTTGCAATCTCACATTTGTTTGCCATTCATATTGGTGAGTTGTTTGGGTTTGGGGTCTTTTTTTCCCTTTCTAGAAAGATTTCTGGGAGGCCCACCTCATGACCTACGAATGGAATCTTGCAATTTTCAGCACGTTTTGTCCTGGCAGGCAAAAAGTGATCCAACTGTGCCAACATACTATCGTGTGCTGTACACAGACCGAAGGCAAGTTTTACTTTATAAGGCACAAATTTTACTTTTAATGTTTATCGACTCAAAATACTAAGGCTGGGGGTTTCTTGTTTGTTTGTCTGTTTTTCCACTCAGAAATGCTTTCCCCTCCCCCCAAAAATGCTTTCTTGTGTCAGAGAATCCA
>VYZW01057711.1:86265-104737 GCA_013401315.1 Balaeniceps rex | reverse complement strand
AAGCATGTTTCAGAGTAAAAGCATATTTTAAGTCTCTTAGTTTTAATCTACCCTGGAACTCGTATAAATGGGTGTGCCATATGTAGTTCAGCAAAGAATCCCGTTCATTTTCTTTCTCTAACATGCTATTCTACGCACTGCTTTATGTTCTGAATTTTATTTGCCTGCAGCACTTCTAAGAGTTTCAGCTCTGAGTTGAAATGTTCAGAGTGTGAACACTGTCTTGCTGGCCACATCTACTTATTCTTATATTTTCACACCTGTCACCTAAATGATACTAAATGACACCAAATGTAAAACACAAATATAAACTTAAGCTGGAGAAAATGAGATGGTTTTCGTATCTGGACCAAAACCTGTGATCTTTCACATATATGCAATCCAGACAAACATATATTTGTGTGTGTATATATATATACATAGGATATTGATAGTTTAAATTAGATAACCACCCAAAAGCAGAATGTGCTGACATCCTATTGCCTGATAGTTACTAGACTGAAACACAATGCAGATTTCATATCACATTCTGAGTATCTCCTAGCAAACAATGTATTCATTTTGTCAGAACTGAAGTTTTTATACCTGCATCACATTTCACAGTAATGACTTAAAACTACTTGATAACAATTACAGATTACTGATGCCACATGGCATCAATTAAATCTCTTTTTTCTTTCTGTTTCTGCCTATTTCCTGCTTTTTGCAACAGTAAGTTGATACTTTAACATTCTTGTGCCAGTGACAGAACTCTCTCAAATGTGTTAAGTTTAAGTTTCCAAAACACTATGTGATGTGAAGGGCTATATACACCCAAAATTAGTTATCATTTGCAGCATTGCCTTCACTTTTTAAACACATTACATAGACAGACTGAGCAGCTGAAACAAATCTTGACTGGTCATGATAAAGCTCTTTCTAATGTTGTCAGGTAAGAAAGATTAAAGTTGAAAAATATATTTATCATTTTATACCTCATGAAGAAGGTCATTTTTAAGTACTACTGACAGAATTTATGTCAATTTTTGTCTTCCTCTTTATGGCTCCAGTAAACAATTAGAATATGTTTTGTTTTTTCAAGGAGAGTGACAACAGGTGGAAATTAATGTACTCTTGTGTGTGAATAATACCCCAAACGCTCAAAAATGGAAACTACATTCACAGTCCACAATTAGAAACACCAGTTTCTGACTTTTCCCAGGAAGGGGGGGGGGAAGACTGAGAGTGAAACACAGTTATTATCAGGTTGTTTTGTTCATCCTGTTTCATGTAAATTACAGTAATGGCTACAGGTTGAAGGCAGAGGCCAGCTGAGTCCACTTAGCCTTTTTTAGCAATTTACTACTGACTTACACTCAGCATGGTCAGAGAATTAGCTTATCAGTATGTTCTTATACTAACAGTGAAATATTGATCCTTACACCTTGTGAATTGCATTTTATAGAACATTGGTGTGTCCTGTATGGGGCTCCAAAAAACCTGACTGTTGAAAGATTAACTTTGCTCATGCTGAAGGAGGAATCAAGAATAGAGTTCAGCTGCATCAGTTGTTATATATGTTCTATTACAAATATAATTATACCCATCAGCTCAGAGAAAATGCATAAACAATGCTACACAGCAACAAAAGGCACTGTCTATGTGAATCTCAAGATGGCTTTACTGGTGTCCTGGTTTTCAAACTAACAGTTGTATAAAGGAATGATACACATTTCAGTAAACAAATAGCAGTAAACAGCCTGGCAAGTGAGCTACCACAGTGACATGTTCCACAGGCTTCATTTTCTAAATGTCCAAAGGAGTTTTGAAAATGCTACAGAAACAACAGAAACTCCCTTTCTCTGCCTTTATAGAAAATAGAATGAGTACATGAAAAAATAATCTAAGTTGCAATCTTAGAACTGCAGAATTTTGAATTCCAAGAACTCAGGAACAGTTAGGCTTTACGGTGAAGGCTTCCCTGGGGGGGAAGCATGCAGATGTATCATTCTCTGAGGCTCAGATGAGGAGACCTGGTCAGTAATTGCCTTCCCTTAATCAAGTTTGTAATTCTGGAGAGTCTGCTCTCCCTGCCCAGGGAGTGATACTTTTCACAAGTTTAGATGGAACAACAAAATGTTACTCATACAGTAAGTAACTCATGCTGCCTGAATCAAAGAATGACCTTCGCGTTGCTTTTCAAAGGGGAAATGTGGTTTAGATATTCAGCTGAAATGGGATGACAGCCAGAATGAATAAGTAGAGGAAGAAAACCAAATTGGCATGTACTATGGGAACGGATTCACATTTTAAAAAATGGAAAGTCAAAAAGAAAGGCATGGGATGGAAAATACGCTCCAAATACCCTGTAAAATCAGAACAAGAGCTACACACTCACAAATTCTGCAGGAGATAAGATGGAGAAGAAACAGTTAAAACAGTAGTGACCCTGCAGGGCACAGAATTTGGTGACAGTATCAGTGCTGGTGACAGGCAGGAGCGTAACCTAAAAGCTACAAAATATATTACTTCTCACTGTTTAAGAAAAACACCTGACAAGGCCATTTCATGTGCTTTGGCTGTCTCCACGTCTCTGGCATGTGGTTGTAGAACTAACAACCCAAAGGAATTAAAAACCTCAGATAAAAAGAGGGAAAGTAACTTTCAAAGAGTTGCAGTGGTAAAGAAATATGTGGCTAACAGAACTGAGAATTGATATAAAAAATATTTTCCTCAGAAATGTCCAGTACTAAGAATTCTCCCCATCTGCGAGGGGAACACCCGTTCCTGTGACCAGTACAAAGCAAAACACTCAAGCACTCTTTGGGAAATATCCATTACACACACTCAGCAGCCACTCTTCCTGTAATGTGCACGTCTTATTCTCCAATGGGCTTAACAGTCTTTAGGAGAGGTCAATATCATCTTGTCTTGCAAACACCAACGTACATTAAAAACTCGCTACAGCTTTGAGAAGCCAATCTCTCCTCTTCTCTTACTTAAGTCTCCTCTCACCCTGTCTATATCTGCCCTTCCTGCACAGAGCTGTAAATGCAGCAAGGCTCTTTTCACCCCAAGTGTGATGAGCCTGTCTGTACTCTTCTGTAATTCTGGGGATACCATAGTTTAGAATTTTTATTTTTCTCTTGTGCAGTGTAGTATAGGACAGACATGTTCACAAACAATCAATGAGAAAAAAAAAAAAAGTCATGGTACCATTCTTGAAACATTCATTTTCATTCATGAAAATATTCAGATGTAGCTGTTACCTTATCCAGGTTTATTTGCTTAAAGTTTTAGAAGGACTTTTCTGGCTGCTTACTAGATAGTTTTGTAAGGAGCATTATTTTTGCTAAATTACATTGTTCAGTAACTCGCTTGGCATTATGTGCATCTGATTTTCAAAGGTCAGCATACGAACAGATACATTTCAGCAACACTTACTATATGAGAAGGGAAGCCAATATTTTCAGTATCTGCAAAAGAACGTATATTTGCAAAACTACTGAGGCCCACAGCTCTAATTCACTGCAGAAGTACCGACTGATTGTTGTTGTTGGGTTTTACCTCTTTGCCTTTAAAGTTATCATTACATATGTTTAGTGAAGGATGTTTAGTTTATTTCCTTCTACCCTGAAAATGCTATCAGAAATTAAATTCTCATCTCCTCCTCATGTAGACATCAGAGTGACAATTCTCCCATTCTAGTGAAACATGCTTTTTTTCCCTCTCTCTTCTATAATAGGATGTTGATGATCCTTATCAGCGAAAATTAGTTAAATGAACTCTGTCTCTTCTTAACTTGCATGAAAACAAAAATATTTTTTCTAATTTATTTTAACAGACCAGCACAATCTCAAGGCTTACTACTAAAGCATTCATCTGTGGATATGTCTTGCATGTTTATTATTTTATTTGTAATATTAAAACTAGAACACAGAAGCAAAACAAGTGTATCATTGTTTCTGGTTACTTGTGATAAGCATCATGTCTGAAATGAGCTCATCACATATGGTATTTCTATAATCAGGATTTCTCTGCAAGTTCTTAACATGTTATGGTTGGATGTTTTTGTGAGAGAGCAGTAAAAGCAGGCTACTCAACACGCGCCAGGGAGCCAGAAGCTGAGGATGAACACAGGGCAGGCAGGGCAGTGTCCTTGCTGACCAGGGCACATCCCCCCAGTACCCAAACAAGAAAATCGAGCATGTGTGGTGATGGGAATCAGGGTCAAGCAACAGTCCTGTGATTGCTGGAAAAGCCTGTAGCAACAAATTGAGACAAATCAGGTGAAGCCAGGAATTCAGGTCAGTGGTTCAGGGTTGGGATCAGCAAGGTTCATGGTTGGGCGTAGGCATACCTCAAGCAAGGACCAAGGGCAAGGATCTGAGCCTAAACGTGGCTCCTGAGCCAAAGGATGGGTGAAAGATCATGACAAGGCTTCTCCCAGCTCTGCCTCACAACTTAGCTCTTTTCTCAGCCAACTGCTCCCAGATTACACAGCTGCACCATATCAGAGCTGGCTTTGAGCACAGGCAGCCGAGCCCCTGGGAGTGGAGGGACAGGTTGCAGGGCCTGTGGGTGCACTCGGTCACTGACAATTTTTTTTCTAACTTGCTAAAAGTTACAGTTTTAGGAATTGTATGAAAAATGATAATTTATTTCTGATGGTAACAGAATTAGATTATTTATCAGTAAGTTGTTTGAAAGGATACTAAAAGGACATCCCCTGTTTCTGATGTTCTTCACAATCTTTTTTTCAAATCTTTGCAAAGCCTATTAGTCAAGGAGATGCCTGTTTTCCTTCTAGTGTCAGTTACAAAGTAGATCATAAACTACTGGTTATAACTTAAAATGTTAATTCAAGTGCCAAAAGTCTGCACAGTGAATTTACAGTTCTTCCCTTGGATAGAAACATATGGATAACAAAATGTTTCCATATGATGGAGTTTTTTCTTTAATTCACTTTTAAACACCCACACATTTGCATGCTGGAGACATACAAATATTAAGAGAAGTCTAAGACTTCAAAGTCAGTTCCCCAAGAGTTAGAAAATACAAAAATGAAGGTAGCTTGCTCAAGCATGTGTCACATTTTCTGTGGGCTTCATTTTTAGGACTTGAAGGGACCTACTGAAACATGTCATTTGGTCCCCTGTTCTCACTGGTAACACCACCACTGAACCCCTATCACCAATTAATCAAGCTCTCTGCAGAAAATAGGCAGATTTTTTTGTGTGTGATAATCATAGGGGTAGGTGGTTCCCAATCAGCAAGAATCAGAGTGAAAAATCTTTGAACCACCCTGAGGCTGTTTTGTTTTCGTTGCCTGTTTTTCTGTCAACCTACTGCATCAATATTATTAATAGAAAATTTGTAAGCAGAAATCAAGATCACGTTGCATGCAGTTCTAAAATAGAAAATATATCAGGGGATTTAGTTTTAGCTTACGTTCACTGATCTTTAGTGCTAACAATCTATGTGTTGACAATTAAGTCAGTTCTTATTGTAGTATGTTAGCAATAATTCCTTAGCGTCTATGAAAAGCCTTTCATAGTTTTAAATATGAAAATCTAGAGCAGTACTTTTCTGAAATTACATTGATCTATATCAATTGCTTTTCTTGAATGCACTGAAGAAACAGTATATGATTTTTTTTCCCCTTGTTGGATCACTAGATCTTTTTAAGGGTTTCTGTAGTACAATGATTCTGTAGTACAATGGTTCTGTAGTACAATGTCCTCAATGTTAGGACATTTTGATGTATGTATTCTGAACACTTTTTTTAATTTATAACAATCAAAACTGATGCAAAATACACTTAACTGGGATTTTCATTTTGATATTATTCTCATAAAAATTGCCGGAGTGTTGAGAAACACATGACCAGATGTATGGTCCAGGTGTTGGCAGTCATGGGGCTGCTGGGGTGGCTTCTGTGGGAGGAGGCCAGGGGCTGTCCCGTATGGACCACAGATGGTTCTAGTCAGTTCCAGCAGACCCACTGCAGGACACAGCTGAGCCTGTCAGCCAAGTGTGGCACCTCTGTGAAAACGTATTTAAGGAAGGGCAGAAAACAGTGGACAGAGAGACAAAGAGGGAACAAAAGGAGGGAGAAACAGCTGAGGGAACACCAAGGTCAGAGAAGAAGGAGGGGGAGGAGCTGCTCCAGGTGTCAGAGCAGAGGTTCCCTGCAGCCCATGGCGAAGCAGATGGACATTCCTGAAGGAACTATGTACCTGTGAAAAACCCATGCTGGAGCAGAGGAAAAGTGTGAAGAGGAAGAAGTGGCAGAGAGAAACTGCTATGCACTGACTGTAGCTCCCCCACCCCCTTGCGCTGCTTGCAGGGGTAGAGGAGTCTGGAGTGAAGTCAAGCCTGGGAAAGGGGCAGGAAAGGTGGTGTTTTAATGTTTGTCTTTCTGTTTCTCATTACCTGAATCTATTCCAATTGGCAATTTTCCCCACGTCGAGCCTGTTTTGCCTGTGACAGTAACTGGTAAGCAATCTCCCTGTCTTTATCTCGACCCATGAGCTTTCTCATCCTATTTTCTCCCTCTGTCCTGCTCAGGAGGGGGAGTGAGTGAGCAGCTGGGTGGGAGTTTGGCTTTTAGCCAAGACTAACTCACCAGATTTTATGAATAATTTCAAATTACTTTAAAATTTTTGGATGTATCTTCCTATCACATACTAGGTTACTGTATAGTGTCAGTCTTACAGTAAATTTTTCCTTAATCCTTTGGCCACTACTTTTCTTAATCAGCTTTTCCTGCACATGTTATTTCCCTTATGTTGTTAACCGTTGGCTTCAGGGAAATTCTCCTTATTGTAGTAATTTATGAGTTGACTGTTTCTGGCTAATGTTAAACATGGTCTTCAGTGTAGGATTCTGTACTAACCCTTAGCTTCTATTTTTTTAATTCTACCCACTGCTGCAAGGCAGAAAAATACATTTATTCCTTCTACTTTGCAGCTGAAAAGTAAGGCTTAATCCATTTGTTAGTAAGAACTTAAGAAACCACTGTCTATTTTTGTGAAATCTGTACAATATTTTAACTAATTTAAACCATAAAAACTACCTAAATGGATAGGACTTGCACAAGATTTTGGCTCTATATGCAGTTTTCTGAGACACCTGAATATGATCTCCTTAATATTCAGAGAACAAAACAGATCCATTATCCACACAGCTTGGAATACTATAAAAGATTTTGATTAAGCACATGAAATCTCTATTACCATCAAAGGTCAATAACCTTTAACCAGCTATTTTAAATTCATTTACTCCATAGAAAGTGAATTGTTAAGAACAAAAAGAATACTTTGTAAAAAAGCAATAACCATTTTTTTCTGTACCTGTGTCATAGTAGAAGAAGAAAAGCCATCTATACCTTCAGGTAGATATGTTATTTAAATATAGCCAGTCTTAAAAAAAAATCACAACAGATGGTTTTCTTTTGTTTTTGTAATAATCTGCTAGTGCATAAACTCTCACTATACAATAGACAAGAAAGATACTATTTTGCTTTCAGATGTGTAGGATACTTACATAGCTCTTAAAAAAAAAAAAAAAATAGTAGTAAATATCCAAATACTGTTTTCTCTGATTAAATAACAAGGCTGACGTTCTTGGAATGCACAATTATCCTACTAAAGCTGAAGCCTGAGATCTTGGAGGACAAAAGGGAACATGCCTTTTTTGGAAACAAATTACACCGTGAATGTGTCACCTCCTGTCACTTGTCAAATACGGACCCAAGAAATATCTGTCGCTCGTTTGTAGTTTATATCTGAGTCATCTAATCCACTATACAACCAAATACCAAGAAAGGAAGTAAACAAAAATGTTACATTCTTCAAAGCATTAAATATTTAAAACAGCCTAAAGGAAAAGGAGGAAACATAAGGATCATATGCCATAATCAGAGTTTCACTGACACGCTTCTGCAGTAGAACATTCTGCCTCTAAAAACAAAGAGAGCACGTTAGCAGTCATTTAAAGTTTGTGATTTTTAAAATGACATTAATACAACAAAAGCTTTGCCTTAAACCATAAAGCTGTTATTAATCTAAATAAAGCTTCTGGAAGGTGTCAGGTGAGCTTTCTTGATGATTCCAATAATCAACCAGGTTCAGAATAAAACAGGACAAATAGTGGAAAAAAAAAAACAACCTTTTTACACTTCCTAATATTTTCATTTCACCTCTGGAGGGAGACGCTTCCTGGAGGTAAACAATGAAAGGACAAGAGGCTACAGGTGTAAGTTGCAACAAAGAAAATTTCAACTGAAAATAAGAAGAAAAAAAAAATGACACGAAGATGGCTTAGCACTGGAATGGGAGCCCAGAGAGATCATAGAATCTCCAACCCAACACAGCCCTGGGTAACCTGGGCTACTCTCAGTTGGCCTTGCCTTGGCAGGACATTGCAGCAGATGGTCTCCTTATCTTATTTTTCAAAGTCCTTAAACATCATAACTTTCTTTTCATAGCAAAACAAGAAGACCAATAACATGCAAAGCCAATGGTATCTTGGCGCAGAACAAATTTAACAGTGTTTACCAGTGTTTTCCTAGTGGCTGGTCAAATGAATAACCCTTCTGCTCACGAGTGACAGTATTTCCTAGAACTCCACTAATGGTAATAGGAATTTAGAAACCAAAGCTAGTATATAGGCACCTACATGTAGACCTGTAAATGTAAATATCATAACCTTAAACTGAATCCCATCCTATGTAGCAGACTTCTATGTCTCAGCTAGCCATTCTGGGCTCCCTTCATAGCACTTGGAAAGAACCATGCAGTTCAGATCATAATACAGATGACCCATAACAGGCACCTACCTTTGAAGCATCTCTTTTGCTCTAAGGAAGGTTTGCTACAGAGTGACTACCAGACACCTGATTTAGATAAATCAACCCTAATAAAGTCCTGGAGCTCAGGAGCACACTGGGCTTCTGAGTGCTCCTAGGATGTGATCAAATATCATACAGTTAAGCTATTTCCACCACTTTCCTAAATATGAAATTGGATGCTGTATTTTCCCTTCTACCCTTGATTAAGGATATCTTAAATGAAGCTTATAGTATACTAGAATTATTACCCAACACAAAAGATGCCCTTAATATACAGAGGATATGTACCTCAACTTGTTTTCTCTTAGGTAAGTAAAGTCTGCTTACTCCTTTCTTCAGTCAACAATTAGTTTCAGTACTGTCCTAGTTTCAGCTGGGATAGAGTTAATTTTCTTCCTAGTAGCTGGCATAGTGCTGTGGTTTGCATTTAGCATTATAATGTGATAACACACTGATGTTTTAGTTATTGCTAAGCAGTGTTTATACTAAGTCAAGGACTTTTCAGCTTCCCACACTGTGCCAGCGTGGAGGTGCACAAAAAGCTGGGAAGGGGGCACAGCCAGGACAGCTGACCCAAACTGGCCAAAGGGCTATTCCATACCATATGATGTCATGTTAAGTATATAAGCTGGGGGGAGTGGGCCAGGGGGCAGCAATTGCTGCTCAGGAACTGGCTGGGCGTCAGTCGGTGGGTGGTGAGCGGTTGCTTCTCTTGTTTTTCCTGGGTTTTGTTCCTCTCTCTCTCTCTCTCTCTCTCGTTGTTTTCTTTTTCATTACAATTGTTGTTGTTGTTATTATCATTAGATTTTATTTCAATTATTAAACTGTTCTTATCTCAATCCATGAGTTTTCTTACTTTTGCTCTTCAGATTCTCCCCGCCATCGCACTGGGGAGGGGTGTGAGCGAGTGGATGTGCGGGGCTTGGTTGCGGGCTGGGGCTAAACCACAACAAGTATACAATGTAACATCAGTTACATAACATAATGTAACATCAGAGAAAGCTCGTTTCTGCACAGGAAAAGAGAATATTTTAAAGAAATATACAGAATTTCATGCAGACTTCAGTAGTATAATCTCCATATAACATCCTGATGAGCTATATTCCATAACAACAATAAAGTATATATGAAAATTTTCAAGCAGTTGCTAGAGGATTAACTTTACTTTGCACTTGTAATACTCTTGTGCCCTGACAGATCATCTACAAACAGAACTCAAAGAACTAACTTCAATAAATAAGTAAAAACATTTTAAAATATATAAGTCATTAAATCCATCTAAGGCTATTGTTATCACCTATGGCTCCAGGGCTTCCACAGAGTAAATTAGGTTATCTTCCACAATTAAGAGGGAGTTCACTCACTGAGATCTGTAGTGCAGTTGAACAGATACAGTGAACTACCACAGTGATGAAGTCTATGAGAAACTGTAAACACACAAGACTTCTAAGAACTTTAATGTCCCCAATTAACAACATTTTCTGTAGCATCAAATCTACTTGTTCCAATCTTACTCTGTTTACTCGGCCTAAAACTAAGACTGATAAAACTACTACTTGTCAACTTAAGTTCTTATTAGTCAGCAGAAAGAAACAGTCCTGGAAGTCAGTTCTCCTCACCTAGCCAGGTTAGGAAGAGCTGAAACAATACATGCATTTCCTATTTCTCTCTTTTGACCAAAAGAAAAGGTCTGGATGATTAGCTCAGGCTTTGCTATCTAATGTTAGTAGAGGTAGATCTCACCTTCATAATGCTTAGGTTTTTTCTTTGGAAACTTCCCACATTCACAGGATCATTGTTTAATGAGGAACAGTGCCTCTCCTATCTACTGGAAAAGAGGTAACACTGATAACATTAGAGTCATAAAAATCCACTGTTCCATATCAGTTCCCTCAATGTAGACACTTTGCCAAGAAACTAGCAAATCTTTTTATTTTCTTCTTTTTTTCCCCCCAAATCTATTTCATTTTGCAACCAAACAAAAAGAGAGACAAACCAAGGAAAGAGGAAACCTTTTCTGACAAATCTGCATTAAAAATTGCAAGTAAGCAGACTACATCTTATTGTATGCTACATGCTTGCTGTATGCTACATGTTAAATACCACATCAACCAAAGTATTTGGAGCATTTATACTCCATATATCTGCATTTTGCAAGGCAATCAAGCTTTTAGAAGCTAATGCCTGTCTTGCCATTAGAAAAATCCCAAATCAGAGTTCATGAGCTGTGAAGATATTGCCAAGCACCAAGGAAGCAAAATTATGAAGTATACCTGTGTAATACACTGGATGTGCTATGGACTAACAGTATAGAACCTGACACTCAGTGTGATTTCCTTGCCAGTCTAAGTCAACTCCTCTTTTAAGTGTTCATTAATAGGATATAACTTAATTTAGTTTATGTTAAAACAGATTTCTTATATGGAGGCACTGTTGAAATTACACATTTTTACATTACTGTTCATTATTTCTACTTAATATATTTTCCTCAGTGTTATGATGAGCCACATACAATGTTAACGCAACCTATTATAGTCAAAAGCAATGCTAGAAATCTCACTTCAGAACCCTTATCTAAGTTTGGAACTGGTGAATAACAACCCTTTTTTTTTCAATACAGGTCCTGTCATCTATAACATATTAAGCATACTTCATAATAGAAATCTAGCTGCAGTATTTTCTCAATACAAAACAAACACAATACTAATATTTTTGAATAAGTGATAAAGTTTCATATACATTTCCATTCAGATGATTTGCAGAGATTTATTTATTTAACAGTCTGTCACTGGAAAAAATATACTCTGAGGCTACACATAACTCCCATGTGAAATGAAACAAAATGTGAAACCTGGTCCTCACACTGTTAAATTAGTTGTTTTAAAAGCTTCTGCATTACTGCAATTTTTCTGCTTTGAATTCGCATCTCCATATGAATGGGCAAAAGCAAATCCGAAAATGACCACTGCCACTAACCTTTGTTAGTTGTTCCAACTTTTGTAACTCCAAATCATCTTCCTCCCCTTCATCTCCAAACTAATATAGTTCCACTGGCTTCAGTGCTGACTTATGTCAAGTCAATATCCATGCTTTTTGTTTTTATGTCATGTTTAATAAAAACATTCCAGAAGCTGAAGAGCTGACTTACCATTTTCTTCTAAGTACATCAGAAGGATGCTGCTAGATTCAGTCCCTTCTATGGCATAATCAAGTGCAATGTTTCCATTAACATCTTGCAGCAGCACATTTGCTCCAGCCTACAGACAAGAATTAAAAACATTTTAGGATTTTGTAGTGAAATCTCAAAACACTACTGGGGTTCTTATACATTCCCATTGAAAAACATTTCAAAGCTGGGGTTCTTAGACAGCAGGCTGATTATAACCTGAAATAAAACAAACCAAACCAAAACACACAAAAAAGCAAAGACAAAATAAAGGACTCTTGAATGTCAAAAAGGACTGGCTTTGCTTGGGACAGCTGACACTGTTGCCACCCTAGCTGTCCAGCCTGCCTTTACTGCACAGGTGTCTGAGCTGCTCATCAGTGAGTTTTGGAACCACCACCATTTGCAGCACAGCATTTTAAAATAAAGTAAGCTGTCACCGATTACAGTCTTCCTTAAAACACTACACAGTAAACAGCAGTGGTTCAAAAGCTGACTGACAAGCAGCACAGACGCTCATGCAGTAGGGATGTGTAGACAGCTGGTAGGGTAACCTTGTCAGCCAGCCCCAACCTCTTATGGCTTCATCCATCAATCCAACCTCAAAGAGCACCATCCCTTGCTAAATAAAATTGCCATTTGTCACCAGCTGGAGACAATGAAAGTGAGCTTGATGATTTCAACTGTAGTCCCTAAAGGAGCCAAACTGACGTTTCTATAAGTTTCATTCAAAATTCAATATAAAGGACAGACAACTAAAAGGAGCCATTGGAGGGGGCATAGATTAATGAGAAGCTTGAAAAGAAACCACCAGCACAATAAGAAAACCTGTATTTTCTATATTTAGTATTGTTAGTGTAAGAATTTGCACTATGAAGGGCAATTTTAATTTTTTTTTTTTTAAATAAGAAAGTTCTCATCCTTGAAAATATTATAAATATCTGGTGGACATAAAAGTTTACTTTAAAGTGAAATGTCATGTATCTTCTTTAAGAGGCCACAACTTTAATTCATTTCAAGTGTTCTCTCTATGGCTTTTATCTGGAAGGAATTATGAAGTAAGAGTGACCTCTGGTAAATTTAATTACTTTTCTTACCAGCTTGTATGATAAAAAGTTTAGCTAATAAAAATGAGGGGTACCAAGGACAACCTTTCTTAAAACCACAGCAGCAGAGGTTAACTGTAATAAGAAATTACTAATAGAAGGTATGACTGCTTCTTTCAGCAGCTTACTCTGTAAGTACTGTATCAAACAAAAACTCATAATGGGCTCAGCTCCTGGCTCAGAGTTAAATATGGCATGAATAACTAGCAAATTCATGTGGGCTTCATGTCATCAAACTTAAGGTGTTGAAGCTGGACTGCTAGTCTGAGGTGATCTCCTGGGTTCCCATCATAGTGACGAGGGGACAGACAGGCATCAAAGAATAACTCACCTCAGCTACCTCAAACACCTCAGATATCCTACTAGACCATACCCTATACAGCAACATAACCTATCCTGCTACAAAGTATACCACTTTCTTTTAGCACCTGTCTTGCTGCATTGACTATAAGGGGAACCTAGACAGCAATTAAAATAGAGATAAATGATATCCACTGCCCACCCCTCACCCACCAAGCTAGCCACCTCATTGGAGAAGGCTGTTTGACTCATCTGACTTCAGCAAATCTAATTTTAAGAACTGCACCGGTGTTTTAAGAATAGCCACAAATACCGTGATTTGTAAAGTCTGTCGCTGGCTATAAAACAAGTTTTGCGTCGGGGAATTTTACTTAATTTATTGGCCAACTAACAAACTTCTAATTACTGATTCTGCTACCAAAAAATAGAAACAGGCAAAAAAACAAACACTTAGAGAACCACACTTGGATTCCTCTCCAGACACCTCTCCTCCCCTTTCCCATCTCCAATCCCCTTGCCGCCCGCATGCTACGCTTGCAGTGGGCAGTGTGGGAGACTGGGGTCAGCATGTTGTGTTTCCTCTTCTTTGGTGGCTCCTTGTTTCTTCCTCCACTGCTCTGGCATGGGCTCCTTCACTGGCCACAGTCCTGCCAGAAACATAACTCCTCCTGAGTCCTCTGCTCCATCCGCACTTGGGGGACAGTTCTTTCACTCCAGCCCTGCTTGCAGCCCCCTGCTGCCGGCATCATGCGGGTTATGCCCAGTACCAAACTCCAGTGTGCGTTAGAAAGAAAGCCACACTAGGTATAGAAAGGTGGAAAATTCTACTGTATTTCCCTTCCTTAGTGTATTGCATGATATCGTGCCAAAAAGATGTGTGACCGGTTGTCAGCATAATGCAAACTGTACACACCAGTATTTTGAAGTGCTCATAGTATGGACATTTCTTCCTGTTCATTCTGATTACACATTTACCTGCGATACATTGGAAATTACTCACTGTTAAATGTGACATAGACTTTTCAGTTGCTCAGGATTTCTTTTATTCCCAGGCACCTCTCAGCTAGTTATGGTCAGTCCTGAAAGCTGATTTGAAACCTTATTTTCGAATTATAATGCAAACTTTCCATTTAGCTACTTGTATAAGTAAAGACAAGATGGCAATCCCACAGGTGGCAGAAGACATGGCGGAAGCTCACACGAGTAATTGGTAGGGGTCAGAGCAGAATAAATGAGAGCCAAACTAAGCAGCAGAAAAGCAGCAGGCTCAAGCAAAAGTACAGACAGACCATGACAAAGATGTGGAATATGTTTCAGGTAGCAAATGTCACAAATACTTTAGTTCAAACTCAGATGGCCAAAATTGTGCTAAAGAACTTGAGTGCTATTGTTACATATATGGCCTTGTAGGCGAGACAATAAGAAACCCAGATATGATTAGAGATGCAGATGGAATTCAGATTATCTGAATATAGTCTTATTTTGTTCTTAGGTTTCTGTTCATAGCTCTTGAAGAAAATATGAGGGATACTGTCCCCAGGCTGCTGATATTAGAGTTTCCAAATTTACATGCCTACCTTGTTTATATTCAAAATGCAATTCTCTATTTATTCCATTTCAGTTCAAATGTTTTATCCACCCACTTGAATTCTGCATGCAGTGCTTAGTGTACATGAAAAGTTACTGGCTTACCCATTCTTTACACATCCTCATTCTCAAGTCATTTCTCAATAAAAAGTTAAATATATTGCAAAACTTCATCCAATATATCCTATAAATACAATAAATATTTTTGAGAAATACATTTGTCTGTGATGATAAATTGCTTCTATTTTAGAAAGACTGCAGAAGGAACATCTTTAAATATACTATTAAAGAATGTTCCCAAAGACACCTAGTTCAATACACAGAATGCAAAATGCAACTGAAGTGCATGCTCTGCTATGCAGAACAACATCCATATGTAGAGAGAGCATATGAAAGTGAACTCTCGTGATCAATGATAACTGAGTAAATGGTGCCAGATTTGCACACTATCCCCATATGCCTAGAAATCAGAGCCTGCTGCCAAAGAGAAAATACTTTTGGCTAGTGAAAGGATATAAGATTTCCCTTCTTGTTCCAGAAATGATGATTCAAAAGACTTCAATTTATCTTAGGATCACTTTACTGTGCATTTTTTTTAATCCTGTTTTAATTTCTGCCTATTTACTTATTTGTAGAAACTCTGATACATTTTAGTTTCAGACAAACTGAGTAGGATAGCTTAATTCCACACATATGCAAAACTGGTGACCCTAAAGATTAGGTACTGAGCTTAGGAGCAATATAGCATGAGGTAAGTTGGATGTGAACAGTTTCACAGTACCAATCTATGTGCATACTCCCATTTTTTGCCAACATGAAGTAGTTTGAGATGACTTCCCATTCAGTGAAAGAGAGATGAACAACTTCAGATTCACTGTAGAGTACATGATACAATGTACATTCCCACTATAACTTATCCCATGATCACATCTTTGTATAGCTAAACTTCTAGCTAATTTAAGAGTACAGGGAAGAACAACACTTTGCACACAACGATGTAGTAGGAGCTGAACTATTCCTTCCCAATTAATGTTCCAGAAGGTGGGGAAAGAACCAAATAGCTTCTGAAATCTAAGAAATCTAATTTCTATTAGAAATTTTGATTTGCAAGAACCTACAAAAAATAGTAACTTCATCACATAATCACATGTGAATGGACTGTGAGCATAGCCAGAGTCTTCTACAGGGATCTGTCCCTATACAAGCTATCCCTTGCCACTTGGCCCAAGCACAAAAGTATAAATGCAGTCACAAACTCTTCAGACTATGTTGCTGTAGCTATATCCCAGTGGATCAATGTCCAAACTCCCACTGGTAAAATAAGAGTTGAGTTTAGTCCATTTTCTACATTTGGGAAGCCTAATTAGTGATACTGTTAACTCACAAGCAAACTATTTTTAATTTTCTCCATCAATCTCTCTTTTTTTAAGAATTAGTTGCAATTTAAAAATCAATCTAGCATGCACAGGGGCAAACCTTTAATTAAATACTTGATTTTAAAAAAAAGTCTTAAAACTTTCTTCTTCTGTGCAACAGATGTAGGTTTATCAGTGCTATGTATTAGCTAGCTAATAATCCTTGTTACTCTTTCTTATTTCCAGTGTTTCTTATACATTTTATCTCACGATTCCCAAATGAGAAATATATCTACCTACTATCACTTGAAAAAGAACAAGGACCCAGGAATCTCCATTTTGAGGAATGCGTCCTTCTTTACAGATTTAAAATTATTTCTTTCCTCCTGCCTCTCTGAATTCCACAATATTTTGTGTATCAGCAGCCTAACTTCATCAGGGCAGGTGAAAACCACATTCTCCCAACACTTTATGGACATAATTAAAGGCAGTTTTGTGGGAAGAAGAGTTGTGGGTTTAGACCCTCTCCAGCCACCTCCAACCATCTCCTGTATTCAGGGAGAGAGTTCTAACCACTAGGTTGTATGTCCAGAAACATAATAAAATCACAACTGTTTCAACTGCAATGTAATCTGATTTAGGCATTCTTAGAGGACACCTAACTTACTGAGGTTCCCCAAGGACTTGGGAAGGATTTGTACATGCCTCTGCCTAGGTACTATCTCTCGCTTAGCTCCCCAGCTAGGATGCTACAGTTTACGCACCCAGGGAATTTTGTGCTCACAAGGGTTAGCTGGTTGAACTGCTTTCTGAACCAGAGTCAGCATCCATCCATTTTAGGTGGAAGCCAGGTAGACTCCAGAAAGTCTGAGTATGATCCACTGAAATTCAAGCTTAAAGTGCTGTATTCCGTTGCATGCCTTAAATTATTCTTTCAAACTTGTGTTCCATGCAGGTTATTTACATATTTGAAATAACTAAGGAATTTATCTTTATTTGTATACTAGAAAGTCAAGGTGTGTTACAAAATATTTTTCAATACAAAAATCATGACCCAGCCACTGCCTCTTTTACCAAGGATTACCACCACTGGCTTCATGAGGCTTTATGAAAGCAATCAGAAATAAAATATAGCCTGAGGAATATATGTGGATATAAAAAAGAAAAAAAAAAAGACAGAGGCAGAAACAACCATCTTGTTAATGTACGTGTTGCTATGCAAAAAAAAAAAAAGTTTTCTCCTAGTAACAGGCTTCTGTACAGTTGTTACTATAGTTCAAGTGCTCCACATTATACTAGCCTTGTGCAATTTGTGCAGTCACCCGTCAAACCCCCCAAATTCTGCTTCTGTACAGTTGTTACTATAGTTCAAGTGCTCCACATTATACTAGCCTTGTGCAATTTGTGCAGTCACCCGTCAAACCCCCCAAATTCTGACTTTTTGATATCTATTTATATTCTCATTTGTATTTATGTTAGTAACCTATTTTTATTCCATTCCACATACTCCATATGTATATAAGTATATACATTTGTATGTGTGTAAATGTACCAAAATTTACATAGTATTTCTCTCTTCTATGTTGGCCACTGTTTCAAAAAGGGAAAGGCTAGCATTTTTTCAGTAACAGCTTGGAAAATTCACTTTTTCTTCATCTTTTTAAATACAACCACATGATTTACAAACTGTTCCTTTTTATAAGATGACGTTAACCTTGTAAGTAGACCAAGACTAAATGTAGTTCTTCACAAAACATTTGTGGCATTTCACTTCCTGTAACATGAGTAGTTAAGTTTTCCCCCCTTTATTGACCTACTTCTTCACATTAATTCCATTAAAAGGTTTTGCCATTGAAGAACGTCCAAGGTTTACACGCACATATATTCATGCTCTCATGTATACTATGGTTACTATGCAAATGGTACGTCCTTCCAAAAGCCCTTAGTATACTATCAGTTAAAAAGAAAGCAACTGTAATCAGGGTATAATGCTCTATTTGCCTGCAAACAAGGAAACATACAGGAAATCACACATGCTCGTGGGCTCCATGGTGCCATGAGATCTTGCTCTCTGACCTCAAAGGCTTGCATAAATTTTCCTTCACAACACCAAATCCCAGAAATC
>VYZW01057711.1:67510-82889 GCA_013401315.1 Balaeniceps rex | reverse complement strand
CTTCCATAACCTTGTGTCAATGGTTACCTGCAGCTCATTTGAAGCAGGAATTCCCACCTCTCACAAAGGAAAGATACTGTTGATCAGCTGTCTGCAATCTTTGTTCTATTTCAGGGCTTTAAACTCTGTAAGAGTTGCTACTGCCTATATACCCATGCCTGTCACATTAGCAAAATTATTCTTTCACAAGAAGCAGGAACTGTCTGCCATCTGGATGAGCTTAACTTGTGATATAAGTAAAAGTTTGAATTCATTTTCGACATGCCTGATCCCACATCATAAAAACACAAACACAAAGCTCAATCCCTTATGTCTGTGACTACACAGCCTACAGAACCAAAGCTGAATTCAGAGCCTTGTAAGTGCCCTCTGGGCACATAAAATAAACTGAAGAGGAGAAATTGCATATCTCCAAAAAGACACTTTAAAGCAAATCAGGACATAACTCGGTGCCAAAAATGTTATGCCAATACACTTACATGATTGCTAAAACATATGTATTTGTATTAATATAAATTTATTGTATGCCATTACTACTTACTTTTTTCCCTCATAGCTACATGCTAGACCAGTCAGAGAAGTTGGAAATTCGCTCATCCTTGTGCAAGTAAAGTATTTCAGCTGCCGTATGGATACAAGTTCTTTAATTCACGGCACTTCTGGGTTCTACGTTGCAGAAACGGGCACCAAAATCTGAATATGCAACTTAACTCCTGGTCAAAACAGACTTTTTTGTTATAATCTAGAAATTAGGATTTATAGATGCATGCCAATGTGCATAAAAAATATTATAGTGTTCCAAAAGTCCCACACATCTTAACCTCTGTGACACATCAGTTAAGAAAGTATAAAGAAATGTACCAATACAGTGGCTGTTTATAAAAAGCATCATATAGAAGTACACATATAAGATCACCAAAGCCTACAGAAATACCCAATTGTATTTGAAAACGTACTTCTTGGTTGTTGAATTACTTTACACAAATAATAAAAATAGTACTTTAAAATAATCAAAAATCATCACAGCCATTTTGATAATCATTTAATTCATGAATAAGGCATTTTTTCCTTAAACTAATAGAATGTAGGCAATGTCAGTTCACAGAAAAGATTTTCAGTAGAGTTAAAAAAAAAAAAAGACTGTCATGACACATATTACAGATTGCTTGACAGGCATAGTCTGTTCGACTAATGCATTCAGAAGATAAAAGAATTAGCACTGATGACTGAAAACTAAAGACCAACATTTTCCCATCTGTTTGTGCACCACGGGGACTTAAATTCCTCCCATCAGCTGGAAGGCATGTAAAAGGCAAATAAAATCCCACTCGGTTCCAGCATTGAACATTTCTGATAACACTGCAGAAGTATAGTATGTTTTCAATAACATCTTTCAAAGTAAAACACAACTAAGCATACAGTTAGGAGATGAAAAGTTAAAATCTACTAAGCCAGAAGGTAACAAACAAAAAAATAATGTACATTTCTCAAGTTACCACTATTTCCGTGCCCTAGCACTACAACATTCATGAGGATTTGGGAACATTCTATTAATTCTAAATGCATGCAGATATTTACTTGGATCTTAATTAGTTGGCAAGTCAGCTTTCATGGTTGTTCTTCATATTCCGACTCCTAGCATACATCTCCAAGGCTTCTTGGTATTTAAGGTCTTCATTTCTAAGCTAAATAAAGTCTGGGTCCCTTGACTTAGCTTTACCTCAAGGGATTATATTTATTTCCTCTCTTCTCCCACCTAAATCTCTGAAAACATGCAGAATCATCAAGTGAGTTTGATTAGAAATTGGAAGGACATAATTATATTTGTTATATCCATTTCTGTTTCTTCACTTCCATACTTCATTCCGTATTTTTCCAACAACTTCAACTAATCATTCTTAACATAATCAAAATCTGTAGCTCGAATGCATGATCAAATTTTGCCATACAATTTGAACACTAATTGTATCAGCCTTGGTATGTCTTCTTCATATGTAATCACTGCTGGTTTTAAATCTATGATGAAAGAGGCTATAAGAATATCTTTTCTGTTGGTCTTGTTGGATAGATGTGAGGTCAGGGATGGGACACTTTAGCTTAGCCACAGTGTAGGTCAAATGAAGCTATAGGGCTCTTGGTGTGACACTGATTTCCACCAACAAGCTTGCACCATGGGCAGAATGTGTTCAAGTCCAGGACTGGAACATAGCCATGAATTTTAACATCCAATTCTCCAGTCTCTGCACATAAGCTTTATTCAAACAGAAATTGCAGCAACCAATCTTGCTCTTAATGTAAATCAGTATTTCAATATTCTACCTGTGAAAAAAGAAAAAACAAAAAGAAAACAATATCTGTGTTTGTTTATGGAGGAACCTCTTGGGTCGAAATACCTGATGTGCAGTTTTAGTGAGGGCTTCTCAGAAAAGAGGCAAAAAGATGAAGCACTAGGGTATCAGAAGGGTGCTAAAAGCACGAAGCACGAAGCAGCTCATTCTTTTTGCTTAGAATGCAAAAAAAACAAAGTTTAATTGGGATAATTATATGAATTGGATGGACCAGTTTGAATGTCACAAAAATAAGCTAAGACATACCTTAACTCTTTTAATGAAACCATTTTCTTTGAAAGTAAGAAAAAATTGAGAATAAATCTCAGAATATATTTTCTCACTGTAATTTAGTATTTATACTGGAAGTTGAGATAGACTAAAGAAGTGACAATAAAAATTATAGCAAAATCTATTTGTGTGATATGATATCACAAAGAAAATTCTCTTTGCCGAGAACAGCATTCAATTCTGGTTTTAAGACACTGCAGCAAAAATGCAAAAGATCAGAACGAGGTCAACAAAAAGGGTGGTTGAAGTACAGAAGGATGGGTATTTGACTTGATATTGCCAGCTCTCAAATTATTTGGCAAGAAAAGGGAATTAGAAGGGAACCTTCAAAGAGCATTGATGACTAAAGACTAAAATTTCTCCATCTGCTTGTGCACATGGGACTTGCACACTCCCCATCAGTAGCACAGCTTATGGAAAAAAATGAAATTACTCAAGCACTGAATGCCTCTGATAACAGTATAGAAGCACACTTTCTTTTCATTTTTATTTTAATTGTAATCATTAAAAATTATGACAGGCACACAGAAAAATGATCAGTGCCTGTCTCATAATACTGCAACAAAAGATCACTGTATGAAATTATTGCCTTTTATTTTTAGAACAAATAGAAGGAAATTCTCCTTCACACAGCAAGGAGTGAGCTTTTGGAATTCCCTGTCAAAAAGTCTTTAAATCTGACACTACAGTTAGAGTTCAAAGTTACTTTATAACCATTAATAAAGCTTGAAATTGCATAAGGTCAACCAAATCTCATATGTAAGGAAATAAAAAGATCACTCCATGGAGTTAGTAAGAACTGTCATTTGTGTACAACATTGGATAGTTAGTAAGGCACAATTTTATTGTAGGCAAAATGGGGATAGGAAGCATCCTCTGACTATCAGCTACAGTACTGCTAAGTATAGGGCACAAAGAGGAAAACAGGACAGCAAGTATTACCTTTTACTACTATGTTTCCTCCTAAGTTCCGTGTGTGTATATATATATGCATGTGTATATATATATGCATGCATATATATATAGGGAAGTATTCGTACATACATATATATACACACACACTCTCCAGATAAAACAGCTGGGGAAAGTTCTGCCCAGTAGCTTCACTCAACGGGTTTCCGACCCTGACCCACCACTGTTGAAGGCAGAACAAACAAAACAACCACATGGAGCAGTAAAGAAAGGAAGGTGATTTTGATGGCTCAGTAAAGATTGGAAGCTGATTTTAAGGAGCTGGTAGCTTCCAGGCTCAATTTAAATAACATAAATTGTAGAAAATCTGACTGGAGTAAAACTGAAGACCCTGTTTAACATGATGGTCTTCTCCTTTCTCCCTCTGTGTGGGAAGCTAGTCTTTTCTTCCCGTCTATGCACACTGTCATATCCATGATTGTATTTATGCAACTCGGAAAATACAGATGCTGAACGTTCTGATTTTCGTTCCTCAGTCCATCTTGAGATTACATACACACTCACAAATATATATATGTAAATTAAATATGCTTCAAAAGGTACATGGAAGTAAATAGCACTACTTCAGGCATGACATTAGATATTACCATTTTACTAATGCAGAGAAAAAGTCAAAGTCTACATTAATGTATATACGTGTACAGTAAAAACAAAGACAACTGTACCACCTGTCTCTGGTATAAAGAGCAAGAGATCAACCAGTACATAGTAAATGATAGCTGTGTACAGTGTATAGTTTCTGCAAAGATAAATGCAGTCATTTCACGCAAGGAACTAAGAGTACAAAACTGCTAATTTAACTCAGTTAATTTGCATTTTTGTTATGAGACAGATTCATTGTTTTGATTGATAACATCAACATATTCCCAGTGTGCAGGGAAGGGAATGTATAGCAGCTTAATCTGCACTCAGGGTGACACTGTCCTGCTGGTTAGTAATTAAATCTATACACTCTACAAACAAGTCATTGTGTGAAATACCAAATGTATTTAGGAAGTTTAGTATGCCAGTCATCTTAATACAGAAGAACTGGCTTCTCAGAACACCAGTGTGTAATTGGAGAACTTGACAGACAAACAGATTATCCTGTTATTTTCCTGTGCTTGGGTAATGGATGAAGTACAGCAGATATCAAAAACTTCCAGCCATAAAAAGTAGTAACTTGCTGTGTGGGACTGCAGTATCCTAAAACAACTATGAGGGAAATACACACTCCATGCCAAATTTTCTCATCGATTATATGAACAGGAAAACATACACTTACAACTCCTACCAATGCAAGCATAACCACAGCCGACATTTATATATTAATCAAACATAAGATTCCAGGTTTACTTACATTAAAAACTCTCAATCAATTAATGCATATATTGGAAAAGTGTCAGAATTTTACACAAAATTGAAACAAATCAAGGACTTATCTATGTGTTTTATCAGACAGATTTTTTTACTGGTGTTCATATAGTGTATCTTAGCAGAAATGATGAGGTAACAGGCACCTATCATCCTCCTATCACCTTGCCCAGCAACACTTTCCATAATCATTCCCTAAATCGTTCTCTGGCCTTCATGCCAAAAAATACATTTTCCCAACTTCCAATACTCTCATAATTTTCATGAACATGCTTCTTCCTAAGAAACGCAGTACCAGCAATCTTGCAGTATTTATTTTAATTCAACAAATACTTCCCATCTTTTAACATTTTGGAAAAATTTTATTTACTGTGTTTTAAAAGTTTGCAATATATCATAGTTTCTAATGAGAGTCATTTGAAATGAAGGCAAGTCTGATTTGATAAACTTTGATTTTTACATAGCTGAAGATGCAGCTGTTATTCAGAAATCATATAAAGAGCTACTTTCTTCCTGTGCTTTCATATTCCAGCTTTTATACATGTTTTCCAACATCCTTTTAGCCTTTCATCCTTGCAGACAGTAACCACATCTTGCTCAAGCTCTTTATCAAAAGCAAAAAAAATAAACTGCATCCAACTTCCCACTATTTTTCAGTTCAGGTCTTTAACTCCTACACTTCATTATGCATCCCAGTCTCATTATCTACATTGCTCTGCACTGAACTGAATTATCTACTTTTTTGCACATAGTCTATACCAATTATTTCAGATTTGGGAAGTCAATGTTTTTCTCCACCTTTCCTATTCTAATTGAAAAGTCTTCAAAAACGTGTGCAAACATGAGCCTTTTACTGACCCTCATGTCACCTCATTTATTACCTCCACTAACCCTGCACTGTTATAATTTACCTAAACCATCTGCTTTCAATATGTTAGCCAGTTTTTCCTGCAGCAGTTTTCTTTTCAATGACTTTACACATCAATCTTTATGGTGGTATATCAAGACAAGTTGCCCTTGAATTTTTGATAAATTGTATCAGTGCTGCATTTTCCCCCACTAGCTCACTCAGAAATTCAAGAATTCATGAAGATTCATTTGATGGTTATTTTTTCATAGGTTCATGCTCCCAAGCCCTTCTAAATTATGCATTACAAACTATGTCATAGTGATATTTCATTCCAATGTTTCCCAAATGAAAACACACAAAAAGCCATATAAGATTGAAGGGGGAGGGTGTTGGTTTGGGGAGTTTTTTTGAGCATTACAGGACAGCTCTATCCAAATAAATAACATGGTATCAACTTACCTGAAAGAATATCCCTCTCTCCTTTTTTTTTTTTCATCCTTGTCATAGTTCTGTTTTACTAGAAATTTGGAGATGCTGCAAGGTTCAGTCATTTTCTGTGAGATACTAATTTTTCTTAGCCTCAAGTAAAGGGTGATGGCAAGAGATCAGTTCAGTTCAGTTCAGAAGGAACTGAAGGAGTCTCACCTGTGTTGAACATTTCATAGTTTTCAGAAGTGCCTAAATGAAAAGGCAAATGCAAACTTTCCTTACTACTGGGGCGAGTGTGTGTGTGTGTGTAGGTAAATGTCCCCATAAGACAGTATACACGTATGTCCTGCTCCATTAGACGTAACACCAATGGCACACTGAAAATCATTGCAAACAAGCTGTTCAACCCACTAAGCTGCCAAAACCATTTCTTTCCTTGTAGACTTCCCTTTCCTAGACTTCAAGAGAGACAGCAATATACATTTTCTAGTAGATTTACAGCTGGCTGACCTTGATGCTAAGTTGATAGTAGTGCCCCAGTTAGTACAGACATACACTACACAATACTAACCTAGGTCTTTCACATCCCAGGCTACTGTTCTAATCACTAGGCCAGTGACCTCCAAACTGTTCTTATCATGCACCCCAACAGTAAAAAATTTTTGAGCACACACTCCCAATATATGTACATGTTTAAAAATTATATACATGTACTACTGTAGTAATGTATTATGTACATTATAAAATATACACAAAAATAGAAATTAAAAAGGAGATAAAGATGAAATAAAGAATCTTCTTAAATAATTTTTACTTATTAATGGTACAAAACCCTTTTTGCTCTATTATTATTAATACTAATATTTTTACTGAGAACAATGTGATTGAATATGCTTCATTATTTTTTAAATTTTTGGTTTAACACTTTATGATACAGTGATTCAAAGGTCTGGTTCTAAGTTCAGTTTACTTCAATACTTAGTTTTAATATCTGTCATAGCTGGAAAAGATAGCTCACAAAAATACATAGATCCAAATGGAAGACGTGCATTGTTGGTGGTGCTTACTAAATCATGATACTAATTTTTCAACCCCATCTACCAATTAAACAAAGGTTTTTATTGAAATTTGGCTCAGAAATGTCCATCTTCCCTGATGTCAATCGCTTGCTCTTGCAAACTAACGAGAATGTGCTGCATTTTTATTTTTAACAAATGGGTTCAAAACCCACTGAAACTCTTTGTTTGTAACATTTTTAAACAGGTTAGGAAATTCTGTTTCCAAGTTTTTTTCAGTGTACAGACATAAGAGTTTTTATAGGTGACATGCATCATTTTCAGCAACAAATCATATAATGATGGAAATGTTTCCAAACATCTCTTTTCAAAATGCTCCCTCCATAGCGTGAGTTTCTTTCGAAAAGCACTTACTTTCCTCCTCACTGTTAAACCATCACCTTTACTTTGAAAAGACAGATTAAGTGTCCTTATTTTTTCCAAAAGTATCTGCTAGGTAGCATACTACCGACAGTGACATTTCACCAGAGAAAAGATCAGCAAATTTGGAACATTTGTGTTTTAGTAAAAGAAAAATGCAGAACTCATCTCTAAATTCAACAACTCTTTCAAGCGCTTTGCCATGAGATAACCAGCAAACCTCTGTGCAGTTGTCGTGGTTTAGCCCCACTCGGCAACTAAGCACCACGCAGCCGCTCGCTCACCCTCCCCCTCCCCGGTGGGATGGGGGAGAGAATCGGAAGGGCAAGAGTAAGAAAACCCACGGGTTGAGATAAGAACAGTTTAATAATTGAAATAAAATAATAATAATAGTAATAATAATAATGATAATAATAATAATAATAATTGTAATGAAAAGGAGAACGAGAGAGACAAACAAAACCCAGGGAAAAGAAAACAAGTGATGCAACCGCTCCCCACCCGCCGACCGACACCCAGCCAGTCCCCGAGCAGTGATCGCTGCCCCCCGGCTAACTCCCCTCGGTTTATATACTGAGCATGACGTCATATGGTATGGAATAGCCCTTTGGTCGATTTGGATCAACTATCTTGGGCTGTGCCCCCTCCCAACTTCTTGTGCACCTGGCAGAGCATGGGAAGCTGAAAAAGAAAGTCCTTGACTAGTCTAAGCATTACTTAGCAACAACTAAAACATCAGTGTGTTATCAGCATTCTTCTCATGCTAAATCCAAAACACAGCACTATGCTAGCTACTAGGAAGAAAAGTAACTCTAACTCAGCTGAAACCAGGACAGCAGTACAAAAGAATTTCACGGTCACTCCCCACCTTGTTACAAAGCATTGTAAAGATTCTACTATTTAAAGGTCTTGGTTTTATAAAATCAACCAAATTGATGACATCCTGTAGCACTTTGTGCACTTCTGGGTCCAACTTCCTGGCTGCAACAGCTTGCCTATGAATGATGCAATGAGTGAATTTCAGGTGTGGTGCCAGCTGTGTAACCTTACCCTAGAATCCTTTCTTACTCCAGTCAGAGCAGCTGCTCCATCAGTGGTTACACTTGCACAGTTTTTCCATAAAACATTGTTTTTATTAAAGTCATTTACTGTTGAGATTATACAACCTTTGGTGCACCTTTCTTTTAGTGGCTCACAAGAAAGTAGTTCTTTGTGTATTTCATTACTGAAACAGAATCTAGCAAATACCATAAGCTGAGATATGGACATGATAGAAACACCTGTACTTTCAGCCAACTGCATAGCAAACCTCCCACACTGTGTAATTTGTTCTAATACTTGTTTCTTCAAATCTTCAGCGATGTTTTCTACGCATCTTCCAACCGTATTTGCTGACAAAGGAGTGCATTTTAGAGTTTGTTGCCATATTGTTTTCCATGTATGATTTCAGCCATTTTTACTGTGGCAGGAAGAACAAGTGTGTCCCCAGTAGTATGAGGCCTTTTGTCTTTCGCTGTTAAGAAGCCTCAAAAGCAGCTTCTGAAGATTTATCATTAAGTTTAGTGCAATTTTGCAAAATAGTGAATTGAGTATCACATGACTTTAAACATTGCTGATTAGAACTGATTAGATTGGCAGGGTTTTTACCTCGTAATGATGAAGAGCTCATACTAGGACTAGGAGAAGTGTTTGCTCTGCCATTTTCCTGTACATTTGTGCTGTCATTATTAGCCTTACTATCTTCAATCTGTGGTTTCTTTGCAGGAATCTTTTTAAGCCACTTGTCCATTTCGTGAGGGTTAGTTTAGTTGAAACTAGATAATATAATCCGTAAATCCACTTAACCAGGCATACACAAACTGCAATACATCACAATACGCTGCAAGTGGATGAACAAGTGAGAGCACCACTGCCAACACTGCATTGTGGAGCACCCACTCTTCCCTCAGGATACCTTGCCTACTGTTCATGACACGGGACCCTCTGACCTGTGGATGGAGTAACGCTGCCAGCATCAATATATTAAATATTAGGAAAGCTTAATTTCTTTCTTATATTTTTAGATAAAAAATAAATAGAAGTTCTAATACCCCCAGTGAATCATCTTGTGCACCTCCTGGGGTGTGCACCTACTTTGAAGACCACTGCACTAGACCTCATAAATTCAAATTTTCTCATTTCCACATATTTCTCATATTTGTATAGCTCCTGGCAAAACCTGGAAACCAGTAAGAATGAGGAACTGTTAAACAATTTCAAGAAAATGTCACCAAAAGATTGTCTTATAGCACTTTTTTTTTTTCTCTTTGTAATTCTTTTAATTATTTCCCTGATTAAACAAGCTCCTTCACTAGCATATTTCTCATATGTCAGCCTTTTCATACTCCTTATTGAGATAATATTCGGGTTTATGAACCAGGCTGCAGTTTCTCTTACAAATACTGCTGAGACACACAATTAATTACAGGTCTAAATACCACTCTCAGCTTACTGCCAGTGACTATACATCTGATCTTTTGTGGCCTTGGGGTTTCTTTTCTTGAGAAAAAAAGCCCTTTATTATTTTTTTGCCTTGATTTCATACCACTTGCCCGTTATGCATTTTGTTTTCAAATATCTTAAAACAGTATATTAAAAACCAAAATTATTTCAAATACTTGAAAAACACTAATGTTTTCCTGATAGTTAAGATGTCTAACTTCTCCTTCTGAATTATCTTCTTCCATGAATTTTTCTCTTGCCTGTGTTTGGGCCATTGAAAGTTAGCCATAATCTGATGGGCATCAAATATCCACCACATAACTTTATTTGCTGTTGTTCGCAAAAGTATAGTTTTTAGTATCCTCTGTATGTTACTTTATTATTTTAAGCACACAACCAGGATAATTATATCTACACAGCACTCTGAACAGATGTCATGTGGGAATGTAATACTAGAATGGATCTCCTGAGGCATTACTCTGATAATGCAGGTAAACACATAACTTATAATCTCATTCACAACTTTATGATCAATTTTAAAACCAATTAGGGGTAGGCTTTTGTCCCCTATTACTCCTGCATGGAATGCTGTTTTCCAACCTATGTCTCCTAACATTCAGAAAAGTTAATTTAATTTCTGTCTTAAGTTTACTCCTGGACATTTTATAATCATTTGTTTTCAAGCCAGTAGTAACTTCAGGCTTCAATAGCTCTTTTTACCTCGTCATCTATCCTGATATATTTACAGAAATTTTTACAACCTCTCTGTTTTGATTTTTTTTTAAAGTTAAACATGTTATTTTTAGCCCCTTCTCATAAGATAGGCTTTCTATTCCCCTGCTTATCTTTGCAGTTTTCCTTGGTACAATTTGCCATTCTCAAACATGGTTGTATATAGTTAACTGCAGGCTGTCATTCCTTGTACAGTGGCAACAACACTTTTCCCTTTCTACTGGAAACATCTTCATTCTGACAAATCCAAGAATCTCTTTTCCCTGTTGGCAGCTACATATTTGTAGCATATAATCATCTTACAATTGACTAAAGCTCTAAGTCTTTTTCCTTATTTCCAACTGATTATTCCTGAGCGTATCACAGAAATGCCTGTTACTCATAACTCAGAACATGACCTTGTACTTTGTACACTTAAATTTCGACCTATTTTTATTACTGAAGTCTTCAAAGATACCCTATTCTTTCTGCACGACATTCTAATCTTCACCCGAACTGACAAGGCATCACAGCTTTATCATCAGCATCCTTCATTATCATACTCTTATTTTTCCTCCCAAGGTTATCACTGAAAACTCTAAATAAAATAGCATTGTAGGACCAATCTGTGAGGGACAAAACAGCTAAACATTTTGCCTCAAAGCTTGCTGACAAGCAGATAACAGAATCTTGCAGGAGATTGTGCAAGATGTTATCTGCTCACAGGATCACAAGGACGATCACCAGGAGCCTCCCGTTTGATACAGCTAATGGGGTATGGGAGAGGCTCAGAGACATGCCATTGCCCTGGGTTGCGCAAGCTGGGGTTGTTGCCTTAGGCCGCATCCTATAAAAGACCACTGCCCCAGACCCTGTTACAGAAGGTGGGGAAGAAATCCCACTTTGGACACCACCACTACGGGAGGGAGAGATCCTACTTCGGACACCACCACCACCAAAGACCCTGTTGGTGATTCCCCATGATGGAGATCCCCCACCACTGAAGACCCCAGAAGCAAGGACCCCCGGGATGCCACGGATCCATGGTGGTGACTAGTTGCTCTTTCCTATCCCAAACTCTTGCTTTATCTTCCTCCTTTCCTTCCTTCCTTGCTTTCCTATCGCTCTTTCTCTTTTCGTGAGTGGTTTAATAAACGGGTGGACTCACGACATCTGACCTCATTTGTGTCCCAATCTCGCTCGAAGGGATTGAACTTGAAAATGAGAGGTTGGTCTAGCCACCCCTAGCCTCCCAGATTCGTCTGAGGTGGGTTAGAAAGCAAGGGGGCCTTCCTCACATCCAAATTGGATCCTAACTTTTAAATTGAGGTTGGTCTAGCCACCCCTAGCCTCCCAGATTCGTCTGAGGTCGGTTAGAAAGCAAGGGGGCCTTCCTCTCATCCAAATCGGATCCTAACACCATCCTAAAGAAACCCCAGTAACTCCCAGGCTCATAGTTTCTTAATAGCTAGGCTGTTGTCTTGTTGTTACCAAGTTCTTGACTACCAGGCAGCTTTTCACTTCTCTAATTTAGCTAACAGTTTTCCTCATATTCCCTAGCTACTCTGTAAGAGCGACTCACAGGGTAATCATGTCAGTGATTCAAGCAGAGGCCACCTGGTATAAAGAATAAATCTCACCTTCTACAAATATCCCTCAGTGGTGGAACATTCCCAGACCATCTTCTTCACAGCACAAAACTATGTTTACTGAAGATCAAAAGCCAGATGTTGATTTTCATTATCTTGTCATTCCTTCATCCTCTTTCTCTGGGAATCAAGAGAATTACAGAGAAGCTGATCCAAAATTCCCCATCTTTGTGCATGTAGTCCACCTCTAGGCATATTTGTCCTGACCTGCTCCAGCCAAAAATAGGGGGGTTATTTTTCCCAACAGGTCTAACTCTCTTTTACCTCCAGGAATTTTTATTTTCTGGAAATGTTCTGATGTTAAGGACTCCAAATTACACAGATCTGCTGGTTACCAGCACTAATGTATAAGTCTCCTCCTCAGCCCCAAATGTTTTCTAAAATCCAAATCCAGGTACTTTCTGCCATCACCTGGAGGTGGGGGGATGTGTGTGTGTGTAGTTTTTTGCTGCTGTTGTTTAAAACTATGTCTCCTCTTAGACTGATTCCTTGTTCCCATCCGTGAAATGTATTAAAGAACAGCCAGGCCCCGAACTCATAGACCAGGCTAACAACCTCTAACTTTTGCTTACTAATTTTTTTACTGGCAACTAAATCTCTGGATTATTGTTCACGTTCTCTTTCACCCCTCTTTAATAAGATAAATCTTTTAAGTTGTGTTGTCTTCTTGTAAAGATGCTATATTCTACATCATCTGGAATTAGTATTGAGTAGTGTTACTGTTAGCCAGTTCCTACAGTTCATGATGATCCTGCTAGCAAGCAATACTTTTCTTTGTGAGGTCTCGGCCAGAAATATTCAATTCTCCCACTGTTGTCCACAGAGTTCTTCGTGATTTCTAGACATCCAATAAGCATTTACAGACTCTTCAGACAAAATCACTGTCTTGTGTCTGAGAGACAGGTTTTACTTTCTGTGACTACTTCCTGTGCAAAAAGACTTTGATTCATCCTGTGATTTAGCATTCTTTGTGCTGTGAACTGCAGATTCTATTTCACTGGTTATTTCTTCTGTCAATGGAAGTTTCCAATGCTTTTTCTTTTCCCTTCGTATTATCCTCATTTCTTTATTAGGCTCTCTCATTACTTTCATGATAGCGCTCACAGACAAAACGCTTTCCAAAGCTGCTGTATCCAGTTAGGCTCCTGTTCTTGGACCCCAAGGCTCCCCTTGGACCACCTTTAGTGTTGCATAACTAGCTAGCTTCATCCCTTTTCCCCAGTCTTAAAGGAGAAAGACTAATATTTCTATGGTTTCCCCCGAGTGTTGCCATCTGTTTTTCAGCAACTCATTAAGAGCTTTCACCTAGATTAGTTCATTAAGAGCTTTCACCTAGATTAGTTCTACCTTTGCTTAGTCAGCAATGATGAAAGGCTGTAAGCCAGTAGTACACACGCTCTGGAAGGCGTGCGTCCCTCCTACACTCATCGCACGTCCACCAGCCTCTGCAAACTGCAAGTGAAGAAAATGTTCAAATAGATGCCCACAGCTTTCATATAAAAGACTTCTATTTAAAGTTTCTTACAACTACCAGATATTGATAACTTCCTCTAGAAAGAGAGAAGAATAATTTTTCTTTTAGGCCACATGTTCCTTTATACTTTAAACTGTTATCCACTGTCCCCTCCCGACCTCTAACTGCTCTTCATTCTCTCCCCTTTACTGCTTCCCCTTACATTGACTCAAAAGAGGAAGTCATATTGAGCAAGACTGAGTGGGAGGGCAGAATTACTTTCTTTGAGGAAGCAATTGTTTATTCTGCTTTAATTGTTTCTGAAACTATGAAAGATAAAGATCTTTCATTAAATTCTAAAGCTATAGACAATTTGATCATTCATCTCTTCATGCTTAAAACAGTCTGATGCAGCTGCAAAGAACAAGGGCAAAATAACTCTCTGATTACATGACTTCAGATACATGCCATACCGAGTGTATGGGGAAGGGGAAAAGAGAGTTACAGTCCCACGAGACTTCCTTTCTACTCCCACCAGTAAATCTGTTCCTGTAATTTTTTCCAGTAAAACTATATCTGATTTTGGAAAAGGGATTTTACATTAAAATCAAAAGTAGGCATCCCATAGAAAATATAAAACAGGCTATCAAAAAAGTTAGGTCTAAATAAGGAAAGGATGAAATAACTAATAAATTCTGTAAGTGAAGAAGCAGTCAAATTTAAAACATTAGTCAAATTTGGTTAATTGAATACACTCAGGTTTTATCCTGTCAGCCAAAATGTGGCAGTGCTGGTGGAAGGTTTTTAAATAAGCATTTCCAAAAGCTCCATACAAAAATAGAATCCTATCAGGCTTCATGAGCTGAACAGCATCAGGGCATTTCATGGCACTTGGACAGATGACATTCAAGTATACTCAGAAAAAAATCAGAGGATGATGTCCTGCCATCACCAATAGCCCAGCACTACACTTAAGGTGCTGGGCTTTTGGATGAGAGCTATGAAATGTTACATAGCACTTACTTTACTCTGTATTTTGTAAGAGAATGGAATTGTTCAGATGGCCAAGTTTGAACTTGCATAATCATATTCTGTTTAATGGCATATCTTGTGTGGTTTCTTCTGTATTATTTCCTTTATGCAGCATGTAATGACCTTTTTGTAAAATCATTGTTTCAATACAGAGAAAGCTAAATTTCTGTAATAGCTTAATTCTACTAATTGCTTGATTTGCACTGAAAATCCAAATAGCTCTACAGTACTGTGATGAGTGAGAATATTTAGAAATAAAATTGACAATTTACAACTTACAAATTTAAATTATTTCTTATTACACTGAGATGAGGACAGACATAGGTGAGTGTAGAGAATCTCTGCCCTTCCAAGCCAACCTCATATTCCTCTGGAGATCACAAGAATACAGACAC